>JBAMCP010001749.1:0-18364 GCA_037075105.1 Lissocephala sabroskyi
CGACTGCGTGAGCTGGCCACAAACAACCCGCAAGGCGGCAGACCCCCAAAAAGTATATAAAAAAAAAAACAACAACAAGAAGTATATAAAAATTTAAATAAAGTGGAACTTCAGGCACAAAAGCGAACCAACTAAAACCAACAACAACAACAAAACCGACTACGGATTTACCACATCACAAGAAGAAGAAGAAGCAGACCAACAAAATGTACGGCAAATCAAAAACATCAGCGGTGCCCTCAGATGCCCAGGCCCGCGAGAAATTAGCCCTCTACGTCTACGAATATCTGTTGCACGTGGGAGCCCAGAAGGCGGCACAGACATTCCTCTCGGAGATCCGATGGGAGAAGAACATCACACTGGGCGAGCCGCCGGGATTCCTGCACACCTGGTGGTGCGTCTTCTGGGATTTGTACTGCGCGGCCCCCGAGCGCCGGGACCAGTGCGACCACTCGTCGGAGGCCAAGGCCTTCCATGACTACGGATTCGTGAGCTCCGGCTATGGAGTCAATGGCATTGGCCCTGGAGGACCCCACAATGCCGGCGGACCGGCGCCCAGTCCGCTGGGCCAGATGCCGCCAGGCGGCGATGGCGGTCCCATGGGACCCGGCGGACCCATGGGTCCCAACTTTTTCCCCAATTCGACAATGCGGCCGTCGCCGCCCACGCATGCATCGAGTCCCCAGCCGCCGCCATCCCAGATGATGCCCGGCCAGCCGCCCTTCATGGGCGGCCCCCGCTACCCCGGAGGACCCCGTCCTGGAGTGCGTATGCAGGGGATGGGCAATGAGTTCAATGGGCCGCCCGGACAGCCCATGATGCCCAACAACATGGACCCCACCCGGCCGGGTGGCGGCATGGGACCCATGAATCCCCGCATGAACCCACCGCGCGGGCCCGGCGGCATGGGGCCCATGGGCTATGGCGGGCCCGGCGGCATGCGTGGACCGGCTCCCGGACCCGGCGGCATGCCCCCCGGCATGGGCATGGGCGGAGGAGGCGGTAGACCGCCGCAATGGCAACCGAATACCTCGACCCCAATGAATGCCTATTCCTCGTCCTCGCCGGGCAACTACGGCCCGGGGCCTGGATCGAATGGCCCGCCAGGACCTGGGACGCCTATTATGCCCTCGCCGCAGGATAATACGCAAGGCGGACCGGTGGGAGGACCCGGCGACGGCATGTACTCCTTGATGAAACCAGAATTCCCCATGGGCGGCGGCCCGGACGGCGGAGGCGGCGGCGGCGGCCCCGGCATGGGCCCCATGGGCGGCGGACCAAACTCCATGGGCCCGGTACTTAACGGAGGCGGCGGCCCGGACGGCACCGGCCTGGACGGCATGAAGAACTCCCCCGCCAACGGCGGACCCGGCACGCCACGCGAGGACTCCGGCAGCGGCATGGGCGACTACAACCTCGGCGGCTTCGGCGGCCCCGGCGAGAACGACCAGACCGAGTCGGCCGCCATCTTGAAAATCAAGGAGAGCATGCACGAGGAGGCCAAGCGGTTTGAAAAAGACACAGACCATCCGGACTATTTTATGCCATAACAAGATCACCATCATCTCAGCACGATGGCAGCTGCTGTGGCGGCCGTGGTGGCTGCCGCGGCCTCGAACGGCTCCGGTGGTGGTGGCCAAGGTGGTGTGGGGGCTGCGGTGGCCGCGGCGGCTCTTGGGGCGGCTGCTTCAAATTTGTTAGGCGGAGGCGGGGGAGGTGCTTTGCCGATGCTCCCGCCGCAGCGATCCAGCAGCAACAGCAAATCCGGTGTGCACTTTGCCAAGGAACTCAATTTTTAATTTCCACAGGATCAAGCAAAATAACACGGTAGTAAATCCTTGATAAGCATAAAGTAATTAAACATATTAGAATTGTAATAGTTGAAAAGCAAAGCGAAAGCAGAGAGAGAGAGAAATGACGAAAAGCAGAAACAGAAATTGTAAAATTTTAATTTCCCAACAAACACAGAGAGAAGCCAAAAACGAGAAGAATTTACCGTTAGCGCAAAATAACGATATGGCAACGCCGCCGCTCAGCCTTTTTTAACAGGTGCCCCCCACTGGATTTGTTTGTGTGTGAGTAAGCGAGAGAGAGCGCGCGTGTGAATCGAGTGAATGCGAGGGTTGCCCCAAAAATATTCTAACTTAAAAATACTTACAAAAAAACACATAAAAAGCAGAAAAAAAACCGAATATACTTAAAGTAAATTGTAAAAGTGCAGCAGTTTTTTTTTTAGATATTTTTTTGTGTTTCGTTCTCTCACCATTTGCAAGTTGAGCTCCTCCACCTCCTACCCGGCCCTACTTAAATGTACTTGCTTAGCACATACATATATGCATAGAGATGTAGCTATAAATTCACTACGATGTATGTATTTTTGTTAGGCAAGTCTGAAAGGCGCAAAGCAAAAACAAAAATCGCTTGGAAATTTAATTATAATTAAATATTTATATACATAAACGCTATAGAACGATGGAGAGTTTGAAAGCGCGAAA
Organism: Lissocephala sabroskyi; assembly: GCA_037075105.1. NCBI lineage: Eukaryota > Metazoa > Arthropoda > Insecta > Diptera > Drosophilidae > Lissocephala > Lissocephala sabroskyi. Next base: position 2,496 of record JBAMCP010001749.1, read on the forward strand.
ATAGTTAGCATTATTCGACATGTATATGTAGTTGTAATAATACCAGAACCATAAAAAAAAAACAAAAAATCGTACACGGGTGGGTAAAATAAGGTTCCCGAGAAATGTACTTTTTGTTTTTCAAAAACACCTAAATGCTGTTCTTTGCACAATGATTATGTCCTTTTCGAGAGTATTCTGTGTCCTGTATTAACTTTGTACAAACAATTGGCCCCGATCTTGAAATTGTATTTTAATTTGTAATCTTCTTGTCTCTCATTAGTGATTTCTGTTGTGCGTCCTGTTTGAGTTCCTTTCTTTTTATTATAATTTTTTTTTGATAATCCTAAATGTGCGTGTGCATGAGTTTGAGTGTTTGTCCTTTCCGTATGCCTGGTTCTCGAGCAATATTTATAGATTCCCTTTTAACATGGCAAAGGTTCTAGGTTTTATCTATTGTACATTGTGCATTATTCAAGCACCGAAAATTATATATAAATATATGAAAATGAAATATATACATCTACCACCTAAGCGAGCATTATATGCATATTAATTTATTGCATACAATTAAAAATACACTATAAAAAAAAATATATACATATTATTACTTAAAGGCAACTAACCTAAAAAAAACCCACATAAACTTACTTCAAATATCAAACACTTAAAGAAAACAAAAAAGCTGTACAAAACTTAAAATTATCCAATATTAGCTGTGCTCCATTAAGAAACATAGCTAGTATCCTCTTATAAATAAATACATATATATAAACACGGACGGAATATTAACATTATGCAAACGTCTGTGCTTGCACCTTTTCGACACGGCATCCCCCCACACCCATTAAAGATCGGAGGAATCTTAAACTAGAGAGTAAAATCCCCATACAGTAGCATTAAAAGATCTTTAGTCTAAGCCGATGGAAAACCACACTATAAAAATCAAAATAAATTTCTTTGCATAAATGTTAAATGTGTCGGAATTTGAAGCAAACATATTTCGAGAGAATATCGAGAATATGGTAAATTTAATTTAAACTTAAAGAAAAACAAATTACAAAAAAGGCAAAAAAAAAAAGAAAAACAAACGTATTTACTAACACAGCTTTTGGTTTAAGCATATAGATGTATAGATCAGAGATAAAAAAAAGAAAATTTAAAAAGAATGGAAAAAACGGATTGAATATGTTTGAATAAGTATTTTAGTGTTAATTATAAACAATTTACAAGTACACAAAAACCAACAACAATATAATATAAAGTGAAATAAAGTTTTAAAATATTTGTAAAAAGTACACCCAAAACATCGAAGACTTCTCAAACGCCCCACGCTCGGCACTCGCTGCCCGCTCTCTTGGCTGAGTTGACTGCACTTTTTGATTGGCTGGCCCGCTCTCCCTCTCTCTTGAACAACCGTTATTATTGCTATTTCAATTTTTCGGCCAGAGCGTGGCAACTGATCGAAATCTCCGCTCATCTCGATTGGACAAAACTACCGTTGTAATTGCAACACGCACAACATGGCGGCTATGGTCCGTCCGCCTGGTCAGTTTGCTAGGCAACGCGGCCCACACAAAAACCCTCGGGTAATTACCGATTCCTGGCCATTGTCCGCCAGGTGTTGACAAAATCAATAAAACATAAAGCTGAAATTGTGAATGGCCAGGGATTTGCCTGTTGTTGTCCTGGGCCAGGCGAATGCAACAAAGTGGCGTCGTGTTTCCACGCTTGCCTGGGATTCGCGCGCAGCCTGAGCGTTGGTGACTCCTCTGCTGTCGTGGGCGAGGGGGCCAAGCCTCCGCCCAGCATTGTGACCGCTGCCCCCAGCCACCCAGTGCTGTTTTCCACGAATCGCGGACTCTTCCTGCGGGCCCCCGGCTATGAGATTAGTTTCTGCGACCTGGAACGCTGGGTGAGTCCTCAAATCCTTTTGGGTTTCCCCAGGTTTCATTCGATTTCCCTGCAGAGCACGAACCGCGCGAATGGCATCAGCCTGCAGGACACGTTCACGGTGGAGGCCACCAGCAGCGCTGGCTCCAGCCAAGCCTGGCCAGCGGCCTACCGTTGGCACTGATCAAGGACTTTTCAGAGACTTTTCCTATATTTGTAAAATCGCACTAAGTATAAATTTATAAATTAGAAAGTGGGCGCCCCGATTTAGGCCGTGTTGCTGGTGAGGGAGGCCATCAGGAATTCCATTTTGTTGAGGAAACTTTTGCCCTCGATTTTATCGAAGCGCACCTGCCGGGCAAGGAAAGCGGATTAGAAATTTGTTTACTGGGAAAATGAACTTCTTACCTCCTTGAAATTGCCGCCGAGATTCTCCCAGAACTTCTCGGGCACTAGAGGACTGGGGAAGAAGTCCTGCCGCGGGCTGCGGGAAATATAAACCTTGACATCGAGCTGAGGATCACAGCGGATCTGGACGGCAATCATGCGATCGCCATTCGGCGAGGCCAGCAAACAGGAGCTGGCATTCCCCAGCGGCTCCACCTTGCCTATGCCCAGGTGGTTGCTGTTGGACAAAACCGTCCAGGCCATGCAGCGGGCCAGTCCCAGCAGGCAGGATATTTGGTGGGAGTTGATTTGGCAGAGGATCAAGTCGCGCAGCTCTTGAGGTTCGTAGGAAAGCTTCATCACCCGGCCATCCCGGCAGATGCACTTCAGCGAGCGCTCCTTGACATGGATGACCAGGGAGGTGCGGTTGACGGCATCGTAGCCGTGGGTGACGATGGTGATCTTCACGCAGGACATCGTAGGGCTGTTCATGGCGTTCCAGTGTGACACAATCTGCGGGTCCTTGACATCCCTAGCCAGCGTGTCCAGAACGTACTGCGTGCGCTTGCGCATGAAAATGTGCTGGGCCTGGGCGATGATCTGCTCGAGGATCGTCGAGGTCTTGGTCATTTCCAGCAGAGTTTCCCGGTCCATGGCCGAGGGACCGGCCAGCATGCGCTTCTTCGTGGGCCCCAAAGGAGCGCTGGATGGCACCGGGAACGCCACATGCGAGTTCTTGTGGTGGACCTCGCGCAGCAGCTGGTGCAGGGAATGCTCCAGCACATGGTCATGGTCGTTGATGGGGGCCGGCTGGCTGGAGTCGAAGCTGGTGGAATGGCACAGCGAGATGATCAGCTGGATGTTGGGCAGCAGCGTGGCGCGTATTTGATTGCCAATCACCACATGGGGGATGGGGGCCTGCAGCTGGATGGCCTCGCGCGCCAGTTGGGCAAACAGCTCCTTGCAGAAGAGCACATTCTGGGCGAACTCAAGGGTCTTCTGCCAGTCGCCTGGCTGGGCCGAATAGTTGGGTCCATGGCCCATCAGATTCACCTGGGCCGTGCACAAGTCCTCCTGGTCTTTCTGGGTGATCACCTTGATGTAGGCCACTCCCTGGAGCTCTGCCGGGACAATGACGCGCAGGGCTGCCATGGGCTTGGCTGGGAGGCCGTTGTTAGTGCCGCTGGAGGTGCTGGGGCCGTCTTCTTCCAGGTGGTCCTCGGCCTTGACCACCTCGAAGGTGCCGCTCATGCCGAACTTGGAGCCGGCCGTGCGGTAGCTCAGGTCTCCGATTATGGTGTTGCCCACTTTCTTCAGACGCCAGTGGTGGCGCAGACGCACGAGTTCGATGTGGAAGTCGGAGGTGTTGCGGGTGCGCTGCTCGCTGTGGGCGCTGCGCAGCCTTTCGGCCCCGCTGAGGAGCACTTGGGCGGCCTGGGAAAGGGCCTTCTTGCGGCTATACACCTGCACCATGGGCTTGGTGTCATCGGGCTCTACTAGCAAAGGATCAAGGACTAAGTATCTCTTGTCTTTTGCCACGGAAATCACATCGGAGAGCACGCAAATCTCCGTCAAAGCGTCGTTGAGTTTGTTGCGTACCGCGTCCCAGGGCCAGAGGTTTTCCTGGAAGGTGGCATCTTTGCTCTCCTCTTCGCTGGAGGTTGCTGTCTTTTCCTCCTTCTTCAGATCGTCTATGGAGGTCTTGCTGAAGTCAATGCGGGCGGCACATTTCGCCAGAGTCTCGGAGAGCGTTGGCGGCCTGCAAGACGCCGCCAAGGGGAGAGATTGTTGGGGAAATATATATATTTAGGGAACTGGGGGACTCACGGTTGGTACATTTCAGTGCCATCGTAGGAGATTTCTCTTATTTGATTCTCGCAAGTGGTTTCCACGGATATATTCACCGAATTCGACATGATTTTCCGTAGGCCGAAGCGGCCGCAAAATAAATTGCAAAAAAAATCGCCCGATTGAAGCCAAAGCAACCTTGGGGACAGCAGTCGAGCAAGTCAAGCTAATCGATAACGCAGTCGAATATCGAAGTCAATTCGATATAACAAAAATATACAAATCATTCTCATTTACATTTTAATATTTTGCGGACTTTACTCCACATTTCCTCGCAAAATGTTGTTCCTTAAAAACAAGAAGGACACGCTTGAAGTCCAAGACTACACTGTGATCATTCCCAGCATCTGCGTGGGCAATGCAGCCCAGCTGGCCGTGGACTTGTTGATTGCCTCCAAGAAGCTCAACCGGATCGGCAGTTTATCGCATCCTGCTTTGATCCCAGTCTATGGACCCTCTGCCTACCAACACGAACCCAACGAGAAGGTCTCCTCCTGCGAGCTCTACGAAAATGCCGAGGAGAAACTGCTGGTCATCCAATTCCGCACGCCTCTGATTGCTCGCCACACCAACAGCCTGCAGAAGGAGCTCGTGGAGCTGCTGAAGCCAGCCAGGCGCGTGGTGATCCTCAGCGGCAGCTTCGGCTTCGAGAAGCGGGTCATAGAGGATTCCCCCTACGCCTACAAGGCCAGCGATAAATTCAAATCGGACCATGCCGGTCTGCTGGAGAACTCCGACCTCATCAAGTGGAAGGAGCACACGGGAGACGCCATCTTCGGTGGCGGCAATGCCATGCAGCTTTTCAAAGCCTTCAACACCCTGGGCGTGCCTGTGATGCTGCTCTTCCGCTACCTACTCGAGGGCGACAACTCCACAGACGCCTCGCTCATCGTCCGCGAGCTCAACGAACTCTGCGATGATTTCCTGCAGCTCCGCGGCAGCGGGGACACCGCGGACGGCAGCTTCAAGCTCACAGTGCCCGTATCCTGGAACCTGCTGTTCGGCAACGATGTCACGGAATTGCTTTTCTAAAGGACTTTATATATTTTAACAAATTAATCGTTTGGTGTAGGATAATACAAATTGCTGGCTAGATGCTCCTTGAAGTATTCGCTGCCGTGCTCCTCGTAGTGCTTCCGTGTGGTTAAGGAGTCGCTTAGGACCGACTTGCTGGCCAGCTCGCAGGCCCCCAGCCAGGCGGCCAGGGTGTGGTCGTTGGACTCGTGGATGGCAAAGGACGACTGGAAGGGCCGCATCTCCAGCAGCTCCTTGGCCAGCCGCTCCTTGAGGCCCCGGAACTGGGCACAGCCGCCGGTCAGGTAGACATGCTCCACCATCCGCTGCTGCTCGTCTGCCGTGAAGAATTTAAGGACAAAGGCAATCAGCTCGGCCAGGCCGGCCTCCTGGCAGCCAATCATGCTCGGCTGGAAGAGAATCTCCGGCACTCGTATGGCCTCCAGGCCGAAATGCAGCTGGTAGTTCTCCGCAGCCGTGGGGGCCGGCGAGGCGTTCTCATCCTCGAAGTTCACATCGTAGTGGCTGAGGATCTTCTCGAACTCGAGGAGCTGCTCGTTCTCCGCGTCCGAGTCGCTGTCGTCATAGCGATTCACCGAAATCTGCTTGTAGACATCCCAGTCGTCGTCGTTCATGCCGAAGCCGTCGTCCTCGTCGTCGCCGTTGGCCTTGCGGCGCTTCTCGCTGCGGGCCAGCGAGGAGATGATCCGCATGCGCTCCTGGGCGGCATGGGTGTGGCGCTTGGCCTGGTCCTGGCGGTGCTGCTGGCGGGCCTGCTTGCGGCGCAGCAGCTCCTCGCGCTTCTCCTTCAGGCCAGCCAGCCAGACGGTCTGCTCGGTGCCCTCTGGGGGCTTGGCGATCTTGTCCTGCTTGGGAGGACGCGGGGAACTGGCAGGCCTTTCCTTTATGCGGGTAATGCGGCTCTTCACCGTGCCCATAAGCTTGTCCAGCTCCTCGAGATTCTCGATCTCCTGCTGCTGCAAAGCCTGCTCGAATTTGTTGATCTTCTTCTGCTCGTAGAGCTGGCGCATTTTCTGGAGCAGCTGCAGCTGCTGCTCGTCCTCCTGCAGCTTCTCCTTCTCCCGGCGGTTCTTGATCTCGATCAGCCGGAGCGCCAGCTCCCGCCGTTTCTCCTGCTTCTGCTCGGCCGTCAGCAGGGCATTCGAGGCCGTCGTGGCATTGTAGGGCAGCTGGATCTTCATGATGTGCGCATCGTAGTAGTTCATCTGGGCCCATTCCATGAGCTCGGCTGTGTAGTCGGTGGCCACGTGGCAGTGCTCGTGCACCAGCTTCTCCATCCTGCTAATCGTGATGGCATTGATGTGGACCGGGTACTTCATTTGCATCAGGCGGAAGAGGAAGGTGATGATGTGGTAGCCGCCCACGTTGAGGCGGCGCACGTGTTCCAGCTGAAGTTTCCCAGCCAGCACAGGGATGACGTGGGTGGTGCTGTAACCAAAGGAGATGATCAGAGCATCGGCAATTTGGTGCTTTTTCTGGTGCTGGTAGTGCTGCCAGCTGTAGAGGGCGTCGATGCCGTAGGACACCGAGGGGACGCCGTAGCATTCGAAGAGCAGCTCGGTCATTTGCTGGCGGCAGAAGTTTGGATTGGCCAGGGCCTCGGTCATGACAATGGGATGGGCCACGCTGGACTCGCCCTCGAAGCCGAGCTTGTCGAAAATGTAGTCCAATATTTGCTCCTGGTGGTTCCAGTTGGTGATCACGTTGCGCTCGAAGGGGGACTTGAGATGGGCTCGGACGGCTTCGATGTTGGTTATATCATTGCCCACTTGTATTTCGGCTGAAGTCTCGCTGGAGTCATCCGGTTCAGCCTCGGCGGAGGTGCCTGCGGCTCCAACGGGCTGGTTTTTTCGATCCTTTCGCGGTTTGGTAAGGACATTGCGAAAGCGCAGCTCTGGGGTTTTTGTGTTGTTCCAACCAACGCGGCACTCGTAGGAGCCATTGTCAATGACCAGCACACGGCCCTTGCTTGCCATTTATTATACGTTTCTGTTAAATTAAAGGGCGAAAATTAAAGCCGAAAAACGTAAACAAATCGAAGGTGGCACACAGGCCGGGCTGCTAAGAACTTATCGATTAATCGATTTCAAATGCTATCTTAACAATTTAAAACTATTTAAGTTCCACTAACGCCTCAAGCAAATACTTAATGAGGGAAAAATTAATTTTATGAAGATGCTATTCCGGAGATTACGACTTTCTAATAGGGTTTTTACATTACAATTAAAGCGACCGATAAGTCGATAAGTTCTTAAAGAACTAGCTCAATATCGGAGTCATTAAATTCCGATATTATATTATTTTTCAATCATAAGCGGAAACTTTAACTTTAAAAAGCTCTTAATGAATATCTTTTTAATATAATTAATGTATAAATACTTCTCCTTTCGCGTAGGGCGATATATAAATGAACCAGCTTGACTGGTTCGTTTCGGAAGGATTCACGGAACCAGCTCACAACTGATGCGGGTCCAGACGCTGCCATTTTTCGGTATCTTGAAATAATAAAACACAAAGGATGCAAATGAACCCGAATGTAACGATCGAAAGGAAACGCGTCGACTGCAGCGCGCTACCCAAAGGCTGGCAGCGCGAAGAAGTCCAACGCAAATCAGGCATCACCGCCAATCCAGGCAAAGTTGACGTTTTCTACTACAGGTAACTTATCGATGCGGTGCAGGGGCAAGTGCAGAGTGTTTATTAATGTAAACAAAACAAAAAACACTCGGCCAACAATATAATAATGCACGTACACCCACCCACACACGCATACACACACACCTAATATCTTTGTAATCACGAACCCTATAAACACTTTCACTTTTCACCAACCACCACCCCCCACACAACCCGCGGATGCGTCGGCCGTCCGCAGTCCCACAGGCAAGAAAATTGATAGCAAGCCGCAGTTAGCGCGACAACTGGGCGATGTCTTTGACATAAGCAGTTTTGATTTCCAAACCGGCAAAATGCTGCAGCCCCAGCTGCCCGCGCCCTCGATATCTCTATACCGCTGCGGCGCTGCCCCCAACGCAGCCTCGAATGCCCTAAAGCGCAAGTATCGAGTGCCCACCGCTGTGGTCCCACCACAGCCACCAGCTGGACCACCGACCACGGGAGGACCGGCCGCCAATCAACGTCAGCAGCAGCAGCTCGAATTCAGGTAGCGGCCAACGCCAAGCGTCGTTGGCTCCCGAGGAGCTCCAGGGCTTCTTCTGCATGCGCGTCTCTTTGTTTCTAACCGCGGCCACAAAGTGCCTACAACCGCCCAAAATTCCAAACCCAAACCAACCCAATTGGCTAACAATTCGCCGTTGCTGACACTCTGGGCCAACACTCTGTTCGTCTCGCATGCTCTTACCATATTCGTTGTGTGTTCAATGTTCGTCTGACTCTTTAAATTCCCTTGAGTAATCTAAGCCAAAATGTTGCCTTGCAGTCGCGCGCTACGCACGGATGTCTCGCTGGTGCCTCCCATACGCCAGACCGCCTCGATCTTCAAGCAACCCGTCACTGTGATCCGCAACCACGAGCCCAGCAAGGTGAAGCACGACGCCAAGCACGGGGCCCAGGAGAAGCCCAAGCAGCTGTTCTGGGAGAAGCGCCTGGAGCGGCTGCGCGCCTGCCACGACTCCGGCGAGGAGCTGGACGAGATTTCGCTGCCCAAAACCATACGCACCGTGGGCCCCAATGTCAACGAACAGACTGTCCTGCAATCGGTGGCCACGGCCCTGCACATCCTCAATGCCGGCGTCCATGGCCAAAACTCGGCCAAAAGTGAGGCAAGCAAAAGTGCCAATGCGTTTAGGAATCCCGATCAGCCGCTCATACACACGGTGACCATTTCCGAGGACGACATACGCAAGCAGGAAGATCGGGTCAGTGCGGCCAGGCGGAAGCTGCAGGATGCTCTCAAAATCTGAAAACGCGCTCACAAATTATTCCATGGATATTTATCAGTAATTTTAAGGATTCTGTTCTCACTTCCATCGAAGCCCGGGGGAACCGGGAGCCGCCACAATTTCCTTCCTTGCATTTGTGTCTTCGGAACTCAAAGGAAATTCAAGAACGTCGCTCAGGGCCGAAACCGCTGACGAGTTTCCTAGGCTATCCTGAAATAAATCTACTTTTAAGGACGAAAAAACTCCGCTAACAATAACAACGCCGATAAGGTTTTATTTTTTATATTAAGTGGATTTTAAACTAGCACATAAAATAGTTTCTAAAATGAACGGACGACTCGGCCGGTTTTGCTCATTTACAATTTAATTTTTATTTGGTTCACGTATAAAAAAAGTTCAACCCGAAAGTGGCTAATCCGTCGGCATGTCGTCGTCCTCCTCCTCGTAGTCGAGGCCTTCGTACTCCGACGCGCTGCCCGTCAACTGCAATGGAAGGATTTTTGAATTTGCTTTTAAACTGTCTGAGTTTTGCAAAAGCCTTGCAACCAGTAGAACAATTTGTACCACGACTACTAAGGCAGCCAAGTTAACAACAAAAAGAGTCCTTGAAAAACCAACACCCACCTGATTACACACGCCCCGCCAGGCGGCAAAGGCGCCCATCGCCAGGATGGCGCCCATGCCGGCTGCTATCTTCGTGCTCAGCTCGGACTCCAGGAATTTGCTCTCGCCGGGGGCCCCGGCTGGGGACTCAGAGCTCGAGCCCGGGCTCTTGGCCAGCTTCGAGGAGCAGTAGCCGTCGTTGCGGAAAATGTCCCGGGTGATGCGGTTGATGAAGTTCACGAGGTTCTGGCAGCCCTTGATGTGGTTCTGCAGCGGATTGTTGGGCAGTGTGATCTTAAAAATGATGGCCAAATAGCTGTAGACGATGGCGTCGAACTCGCTGAAGTGGTTGCCAAAGAACCAAACCTTCCGGCCCAGCTTACGCGACAAAAGGTTCACGCACTGTTTGGCAGTTTTCGTCAGCTGAAGGAGAACAGAAATGTAAATAAATTGAAGGAGAAATCAACAGGACAACTCACATAGTCCGCGTCATGCTTGTCGACCTTGTCGTTGATGTCGAAGCCGCCCATCACCTGGACCACCTCGCAGGCGCTTTGGGTGTACGTCGAGGGGTAATAAAAGTTGAACGGGAAGGGCGTACGCTTGGCGTACAAACTGCGCGTCGTGCTGTCGTAGTTGTTGGGCTCCCCGAACAGGAAGTAATTGTAGTAAGCATGGAGATTGGTGAACGCCCAATTGGCGTAGGCAGTGGACAGATGCTTCTGTTTGGTATTCAAATGCGTATTCACCGAGTACCCCTAGGAAACATATTGAGATATAAATACACCAGGCTAGTTTATTCACCCGACGAGGCGATGCCTCCTCCTTACCTCTTTGTCCAGCAGGCGCTTGATTTGGTCGTAGCCTATAAACTTTTCACTGCCAATTTGTAGATACGGGAGAGAGCCGCCGCCGCGTATGGGATTGGAGTTGGTCTCCACGTCGATGGGACAGCGCACGAAGCGCAGCAGGCACTGGGGAAGTTTAAATAATTAAATCCTTTTTTTTGCCGCGTGCTTATGATGCAACTTGCTTACCAGGGAACGCAAACACTCGAAGTCTATGGAGGGCAGGCCCCATTCGCCCTTGTAGACGTGCAGCTTGGCGCCCAGTTGCATGGTGTGTGGATTAATTACGCTCTGTTCTCTGGTTGCTCTAGCTTTGCATTGTAGATTTAAAAAATATCACTCAAAAACTCGCCGCCGACTCGTTTGGCAAATGGAAATAAACGATAACTTCAATACTCGATAACAGTGATAGCTTTGTTCGATAGCTAAGCAACTCTAGAGATGACCGATAAGCGATAACTTTTAGCCGGCTGCCGGGTGGAAATGACCGAATCACTTGTGGATTATTGCGGCAACTCCTCTTCCGAGGAGGAGCACCAGGTGGCCCCCGTGTCCTTAAAGAGGTAAGTTACCTGTGCTGCCCATGCGTCCTACGGTTTCTCCATTTTAATCAAGACCTGCGCCTGCTCTGCCCCCAGCTCTCGCTTTGCTCGGGCCAAAGTCTAGGAAATTGGAGGTGGAGGACGACCCCGCGGAGCATGAAGGGCGCCTACGCAGCTTCCAGCATGAGCGTGGCAACTGGGCCACCCACATCTATGTGCCGGCTGAGGCCTGCGCCGACCAACTGGAGGACTTCCAGGCCGATGCCCTGGCCTGTTTGTCGTCTGAGGATCTCGAGGTCCACGCCAGCGAGGCTCTGCATTTAAGCTTGAGCAGGACGGTGGTGCTGCGCCATCACCAGATCGAGGCTTTCTCGCGTTCCCTCCAACAAACCCTCCACAATGCCACAGGGTGAGTCATGGCGTAGAATCCTTTATAGATTTTAAAACTGCTTTGCTTTTAGGTTCCAGGGGAGCCTGAGGGATCTCAAAATCTACACTAATGATGAACGAACCCGCACCTTTCTGGCCGTGGAACTGGATGCGGCCTTTACCTCAAAGATGGTTAACATTTTAAGCCTCATCGACGGGGTCCTCAGGGACTACCGCCTGCCGGTCTTCTACGATCCTCCCTCGTTCCATGTGAGTCTCTTGTGGTGCCTGGGCGACCAGGAGGCTGCGCTGCGCTCGAAGTTGCCAGCGCTACAAGAGCTGCTCCAGGACCAGGAAGCCCTCAACCTGGCGGTCCACGAGTTGCGCTGCAAAAGCGGCAACCGCGAATTCGACTACAAACTCAAATAGGCCCCTTAAAATTTATTAAAGATTTATAATACGAATGCAGGAATATGGATAAATAGACTAGGAAGGAAGCTGAACTCCCGGCGCCTTAGAGGTTGTCGGTGGAGCAGAACTTGGTCATGTATCGCGTGTGCTTGAATTGGACTCCGTCGGTGGCCGCCAGCAGCTCGTCTATGAAGGATTGGGAATTGTGGATGGTGGTGCCGCCGAGGATCACTTTGTAGCCGGCATTGTTGAGCTGGTGGACGGCCAAGGCCTCCTCGTAGGTGGCGCCGCCAATGATGAAGACCACCAGCTCTTGGGGCGGCCGTCGGAATGGCACCAGCTCGGAATTGATGGCCGGGTAAAGCGGATCCAACTCCCGGCCCTTGAAAATGTCCTCCAGCGTCTCCTTTAACAGCGGCGAGTGCTGGGTGAACACATTCTCCACGCCCTTCAATCCCTTGATCAGATTCCTCGTCAACTTCACCGCATCCGTGATCCTCACGTTGTTGAACAGATCGCCCTGCCGCACATGGGCCCCCGCATACTCAATCAGCGCGGGGACTATGTGGGGCCGCCCGCCTCGCGTCTTGATGATCTGGAGCAGCCCGGAGGTGTCGCAGTTGGCGTGGCGTTCATAGCGCAAAGCATAGAGAGCCACCAACTTGATGGCATCCTCGATGCTGACCTTCTCGTCGGTGATGAGCTTCTTGATGCGCTGCAGTTGGGCGGAGTGCTCGGCCTTGCAGGCGATCTCCTGCTCCAGCTCGGAGAGATCGAAGAGGCTGCGCTTGTTGGTCAGCGTGGAGAGCTCGCCGATGACGCACAAATGCTTCTGGACGGTGCCGGACATTTTCTTGAACTGCGGATAGGACTCGATGAAGTTCTTCATGTCGGCTATGCTCTCGACCTTCTTCTGGTCGTGGGCCTTGCGCTGGAACTCCTCCATCAGCTGCTTGATGGTCGAGCCGATTTCCCCGTAATTCGAGTACATGTTGTTGCCATAGAACTCGTCCTGATCGCCGGAGAGCACGAGCTCTTTGAAGTCCTTGGGCACATTGGGACGCTCCGACAAGTCCACGCGGTTGTTGCGTATGTGGAGCAGCTCGTGGACCATCGCCTGGTAGGTCCACTGATGCAGCAGCGGAGTGACTGGATCATCGCGTCGGTCTAGGATGAGGAGCAGCGGCGGGGCAGCTCCATCGGCATTGCCTCTGAAGTCGAACAGCGTGGACTCTTTGGTGGTCAAGTCGTAGATGTGCTTGGCCAGCAGCTGGGCCACTTGTGACCCCGCCCGATAGCGGATCACCGGGTTTAATTTGAGGGAAAGCAGCACGGCTGTGATGCCCTGGACGCTGCGCGTGAGGGCATCTGGCAGCCAATTCAGCCGCGTCAAGCAGTTGGGCAAGTTAAGGGCAAACAAATTGGGATTCACGCAGAGGAAATCCGCATAAAGTTCTTTAACCTCCCGCACAGATTCCGATTCGTCGCACTCGGCCAAATACTTGATGTCTGTCCGAGGAATGATGTTGCTAAAATCTGGAGAGTACTTTAGTTAGACGGGAGAGTTCACTGAGATTTTAGACCGCCACTTACAAATAAAATAAGCGCTGTACTTTGGATTCCTCAGTTCGTTGGCCAGCAGCTGAATGTTCTGCTTGGTGGGGCGTATAAAAACAATGCATTTTAAATACTTCAATCTCTCGTTGGAGCGGCCCGAGTCCAAGCGTTCAAAGAGGTACACTTCCCTCTGCAGCATGTCCGACTGGCTAAAGGCCATGGAGATAATACTGGTCTGGAAATAAAGTGAGAATATGCCAGTGACAAATTTTCTTAAGGGGGCGTGTGGCCGATTACTCACCGTGTCCTTGTCGAGTAGGATGATCTTCATGCCCGGGCCAGACTCCGCGCACATTTTCTCAATGTACAGCTTAATACCGCTTATTAAATTCATCTTTTAAGCCGTCGACAGTCCACCTACAAATTTTATGCCAGATTTTTATTCTTTTCCCCTTCTTAACAGCTGTTTCGCGTCATTCATTAGATTAACCGAGAGGCGGAGAACTATCGATATAGCAATCGGACTTATCGAACGTCGTGCGTGGCATGGTTGTTGTCTTAAATTTCCCGGTTGCTGACTTGGGAAACAAACTGTCAGATTTAATCTTTTTATTCCTAATACGTGTGGATTATAAATGATTTTTTAAATTCTGCAGGTTTTTTTTACAGTTATTACAGTTGGAGCTGCCCACCTCTCAAGACCAAAGCTTAAATGGTGCTGCCAACCAGGGTTGCCACTTGAAGCTTCGTTGGACAGTTATTTAGCCGCGGGAATTTAAAGGTCCACAAGGAAACGCAACAATTTCGACAGACTTAATTCAGGTATGTTTTTTTATTTCGTTTATAATCACAAAGAATTTCTTATGCGAGGTGCGCATAGCTATAAAAACATATGTAGCCTCACAACTTAGGCCTTAAGATATCTACAAATCACGTTGATTTAAGGCAACAAACCATAAATTCAAATGGTTAGTGGGTTTGTGTGCAGACATTAATTACAATTTGATATAACTAAGCACCGTTAGCTGCAACCGCTCAACAAGTGCATGTGCGACCATAAATTTGTTTAATTGGACTACTTCCTTCCCTCCTCTCCACAATACACCAAGATTTCGATAGCCCTACTCCTTGGCCGCCGGCTTCTCGAGCATGAGTTTCTGCTGCTCCTGCTGGTAGAGATAGGCGCGGCCCATCTGGATGCACTGCGTCAGGCCCACAAAGAGATTCACCGCAAACAGGCCGTAGTTCTTTGGGATTATCACCAACGAGTAGCGCGACCAAATGATCCCCGTGGCGGCCAAGGCAGCACAGCTGGGAATGGAAATCGTGTCCGCCGGGCGGGCCAAATCACTCAGGCCAGCAATCACAAGGCTCTGAAAGACAAATTAATTTAATAATTTTTATAGCGTTCAATAAACTGCTCCCACAATCAAATAAGCCAGCGGGTGCAATCCGCCAACTCATCACACGTCCGTAGCCCAGTTACACACACACAGGCGCACTTTGTCGCTTTAATTAAGACCCGTTAGAGGGTGAGCCGCGTGCTGGATGCCGCGAATCCGCCAACGAGAACGGCAAACACAAATGCGCAATTATCGCTCGGAGGCGAATGGCAGACGACGACAATCGCGCGCCTGAGTAAACAAATTTTCACATAATATATTCATAAAATCAGAGCGGACACCTCAAGCGATTGCACAGATTTTCTATATCAACCCACACAGGCGCACACACGGGGCGACGCGATAATGAAAATTGGCGAAGGCTGCTGTGCCCCTGCTGTCAGAATTATGTAACGCCCACCAATCGTTGCCCAAGGATAATTCAGACAACTTACCCATTTGAATACCGGAGCCCAAAAGAAAATCGTCTTGGGTCCTAGAAAGAGATAATTTTTAATCCGAATATGCAAAGATTTTCTCATTTACAAACCCGCAGGATGCAGCCAGAGAGGACGCAGCTTGGCGGGCACAAATTTATCGGCAGCCCCAATCATTCCATTGTAAATCCGCGAATGCAATCCCTTGCCCACGGATGCTGGATTCGCGGAAGCTGGCGGCGGCGGCGCCGGAGCTGGCGCAGGTGGTGGTGGTGGTTGAACGGCGGCCGACGACATTGCGGTTCGTTTGAAGTAAACAAAGTAAAGGAAAATATAAAATAACCAACTTGACGGGTCTAACGGGTTGGCGGGGGGCGGGGGTCGCTCGCACAAAGTAATGCGAAGCAAAGCAATAAAAAGCGCCCAAAAATATCCAACCGTTCGGCCCGTTGGGCAATGTGAGACTAAATGTCGATTCCAACCGTAAAAGCCCGAACCGCGGCGAGAGCGGCAGAACGAGAGAGCGCCTCGCTAAACGGCTCTCTGCTGCGACGACGGCCGCACACAATATTTATCAAATATAAATAAAAATACTAAAAACTAGTTTACCCTGCCACGTTTCTCTGTGGCTTTTAGTGGTTGCACATATAAGGAATAGCTGCCCGCTGAGCCAATT
>JBAMCP010001750.1:0-18353 GCA_037075105.1 Lissocephala sabroskyi
TCGGATCTAAGCTCTTGCCAATCGCTCGGCCGTAATTGGCTTACAACTCCAAGAGCCGCAAATGTGTCGGCAGCAAGGACTTCTTTCCCCCTCAGCACCCAAAAACTCTCTTGTTGCTGTCAGAGAAAATTATGTTTAAATTACGTTGCGAAATAATTGAACTTTCCAAAGCGAGCAATGAGAATCCCTAGAAGGCAGAACGCTGCTTCCTTATTGTCTAAATTTCTATACGAAATCATTGAAAATTAATTGAATTTATTCCCGTTCACCTTACATGTCAGGATTTTGATAAGCACACACTTAAAATGAAGTTTTAAAGCGTCGTTTTTTCATTGAACAAGAAATTTAAATGATTTTAGGGAGACAGGAAGACCTTTTTGCTTTAAAAATAAACTCTCTTTTCATCATATTTTGTTAGCGGGTTATTGAAAGAATCTTTTATTTTCGAGAGCGTTAGAAAGTTTGCAGTATTAGGCTATTCCAGATTTATCGAGTTCCTTGTTTCCAAAATTTAGTTTTTCTGGGCTGCACTTAAAGGCACAATATAATCGCGGTTAGATCTTCTTTCTTCTTATTTTTTACTATTAAAAGAAAAAAGACCTCTTAAAGGCCCCGATAAGTTGGATTATAATTTTTATTTTCGGAGTTGAAAAAACGGAAATGTGTTCATAGAACAAGAATAATTCTTCAAGTCTTAAATAAGAAATCTTTTGGTTATTGCCCATCAACGAAAATGCTCTTAGACTTCATTCATTAATTTCTTAACAATGAATGCATTTTTTTTGGTCTCGATTTGATTAGAAGGCTTTTATTCAAATTCCTGAAGATGATTCCGAGATCTTAAAACTTTGACATTAAATAGTTGATGGAAAAACGTTAGATTTTTATCAACCAGTTCTGGGTTCTTGGTAAAAATACCAACAATATTTTGGGTGCATATTTTAAATATGACGGGCCCAAAAATCATCATGAGATTTGGCTTGTGGGAATTTGGTTCTTTGTTGCGGGAGGACGCAGTGTGCACCTGCAATTGGGCCGGTGGGTGACCTGGTTTTTTGTAAACAACAGTTCTCTTATCATTTCTCGCTATGCTGCACTGCACTTAACGCGATTGGAATGCCTTTCAGAGTAAACCAATAAGCCGTTGAGCATCCTTGACCTGCTTGGCAAGGAAGCAAAGTCCCAGGGCCGTTCGGCTGGGGCCGGTCCAGGGAAATGCCATTCAATGCTTAGCCAATTTCCGTTAATACGCCCCTTCCTGCCCCGCGTCCTCCTCAGCCGCTGGCAACACGTTAAGGTGGCATTAATTAAAATGCACTTCGGCGTGTTATCTCAAAAACCAACGCTCGTCAGGCGGCTCGGCTCACTCGCATCCCCTCGGGCGTATGTGTGATGCGATTCGGTTCGGTTGGCTTTCACTAATTCCCCCGGTTCATTCTATTGTCTGTTTGTTTTTGATGTTGGCTTTCTATTATGTAGTTAAGTTCGATATGATTGCAATGAAATGAGCTAGACGACGACCGAATAAATTTGCCGTCCAATGAAGTGGTTTTCCATTGAAACGCAGCCACTGCTTTGTTTCTCCTGGCCACACACACAGTCACTCATTGAGAGGTTCGTTCGTCCAGCTGCCAAAATCACACTGCCCCGCCAGTGATACTCCAAGAGACAAATAGCCTTTATCACATTGAAACTTTGATTCATGTGGATTCCAATCAATGCCATTCATTGCCAGAGCTGAATAGTAAATGAAAATCCTCTGGCTGCGTCCAGCGCCGAGTGCTTTTCACCCGGCTAATGCTTTAATTTATTGCCATTTTGTGGTGTTTTGGTGCCCATCAGCCGCATGGAAGAGCACCAAAGGCAGACCAACCGATAGTCCCCTCCCTTTAGCTAGAGAGTTGGCTCTAATTCCCGAAACGGAGGGCGGGTTTTGATCACATTTTTGGTGACTGGCCCCACATGAAAGCACTGACGGAGGTCGTTGAAGTTTGTGGCAATTGCCGCTCGAAAATTTTAAGTGGACTTTGAGTGCTGGGCTCAAAATGTGTGGGAGAGAGTTTTTAGTCCAAAACAGATTCGATTCTTTCTGGCTTTCAATCGTTGATAATATTTTACGAGAATGATTGAAAATATATTAGATTTATTTGATCAATTATCTTCATTTTCTGTAAGTTGGTCTTACAATGTTTCGAGTAGAAACTTCAGTAAAAATAAGACCATTTCTTAAAGCCTTTTCGAATCAGTTGTATCAGAAACAAACCCCAGACAAAGTGTACTCACTAAGAAATTACTTGAATTGTCTCAGGGACCTACAAAGAATTCTTCTGTTCTTTTGTTTAGCTTAAAAGCTTTTCCACGGCTTTCAATTTACGACGTGAACTTCTAAAGGTCTGATTGAAAGATCACATTATATTATATTATTAAGGTTATTGAAATGGGATTGAGGGTCGGAATCTATTTGCTTCGATGAAGTCCATTAATATTGAAGTTAAAGGACCTAACATCATTGAAATAGTCTGTACCACAGTTCACTCCGAACCAGAGTACCAAAGAGCTTCTTGAGACACTTTTTCCCCTTAACTTTTACGGGATCCCTTGGATACTGTACCTTGCGGAGGAACATTTCGTTGCACTGCTTGGCGGTGCTGCGCCAATGCCTGTGACGGTAGCGGGAGTTGCCGAGCTTGAGGGTGCCCTGGAGTTCGGCGGCCTCCTCGACGACCCGTTTGATGCACTGATAGCGCAGTCGATTGCACCGGTGGATGGGCTGGAGGGCGACCATGCCGTGCTCCGGTTCGGATTCCGCTCCGGAGCGCACCTGGTCCTCATCGTCGTCCACCCAGGCGCTGAGCACGCCCTCAACGAAGTTGTAGAGCATCTGGATGTTGGCCTTCATGGGCGCTGAACCGGACGGCACCTGCTCGGTCTTGATGAGCTTACGGTTCTGGCAGACCTCGCGCAGCAGGTTCTCCCCAAAGTGCACGGTTTTGTGGCGCCTCCTTCGAGAGTTGAGCGAGGCGGCTGAGGCAGATTTCATTAGCTTGCCGTTGGCCCCGCCATGGCCATTAATATAGTGCCCGGCATGGCCATTCAAAGGCTGCAGGATGGTGGCCGTGCTGCTGGTGGTGGTGGGCTCCATCCAGCAAATATTGGCCAGGCCAGTGCCTGAGACAGCCGAGTCGCCGCGCTGCAGGGTGTTGGGCTGCGAGTTGCTGCGGTGGTGAAACCGCGGCGGCGAACTGAGCGCCTCCAGAGGCGCCGGCTCAATGTCGTCGAGGGTGGCGGGTGGCTGGGCCAAGGTAGTGCGCAGGCGGTGAAAGTCGGCAGCACAGCGAGGCAGTGAGTTGCATTTGGCGGCGTTCAAACATTTGCGGTTCTGGCAGCTGAGCATTGGGGCGCACGAGCGGCACTCGTGGCAGATCACAAGGCGGCGCTGCGTGGGCAGCGATTGCAGTGGCGCTAGCGGCGGTGGCGGCGTCACTGTCGTCGATGGCGTCGGCGTGTCCGAGGCTATGTGCGAGGGCACGGCATGCATCTGGACCTGGGCCAGTTGCTGGTGGCGCGCCAGATTAACTGACGAGGCGGACGAGGTCACACAGCGATTCGCTGCCTGGCACTCCACAAAGCGACAATGGGGATCGGTGCAAATGGGCAGCAAAGGACACGCCGGATCCGTGCAGGGCGAGGGCGATCGAGGCGCCCTCTCAGCCGACGAGGATTTGCGCTTGCCCGTCCCATCCCGCGGCCCGGACATGTCCGACACCGTGGCCGATCGCTGGGTCTGGTGGCGCCGCGATCGCTTGGACTTGCCTTCTTTGGCTGGCAGTTGTGGTGGCGGGGGCCCCTGGTCCTTGGCCTTGGGCACGTACTGGTATTGGCGCTCCTTGTGGGGCTTCGAGTACAGTCGCTCCAGCTGGGCGCTGCTCACACCCGTGGCCGTGGGGGTGCTGACTACTTCGCTGGCCGAATGGCGCAGCTTGCGCTCCCGCGAGCGCTCCTCGCGCCTTCGCTCCATGCAGATCGAGGTGTGGGTGGTGGGCAGCGGCACCGAGTAGCCTTGGGCCACTGCGGCTGCCGTCCGACGGTCGAGGGTCTGGCCAGCAATGCTGCCGCTCCCGCTGGCCGCGGGAGTCACTGTGGGGGCGGGTTTGGTCTGCAGCGACTGCAGCTTGTTGAGCGGATAGGCAATCCAGTCGGCGATCTCCTCCTGGCTGCCGTGGGTGTGGCCCAGCGAATGTCGCTTGCGGCTGGCCTGCTGCTTGGCTGTGCTGGCCTCCTCCTGGGAGTTGGAGCGCGGAGTGTCCCCGCTCCCATTGCGCCGGTGGTGAGAGCGCCGCGACTTCCCTGAAGAAAGCCCCGCCGAGCTCTGCATTTTGGTTAGCCACTCGACTATGTCGGTCTTGAGCAGGGAGAATTCACAGGGTCCAGAGCTCTGCCGCGACAGCGGCTTCTTCAGCAGCTCGGACAGCTCCTCCTTCAGAGCCTTGGCATACGAAGAGCTGCTGGCCTTTGACTCGGACATTTGGCGCTCGCCCAGCGACCGCTTGCGGGGCAAATGCTCCAGCAGCCATTCTGGCAGCTCGTCCTTGAGCACGGTTATCTCACTGGGACCGGATGAGGTGCGGGCTGGCGGTGGCTGGCTTCCCTTCTGGAGCTTCAGCCACTCCATGGTCTCTTCGCGGACGGCCCCGCCTTCGGCCGAGCGGGCGGAGTGGCGCTGCTGGGCCTTGCGGTCGAACCATTCCAGCTGCTCGGGGGCCGAGCGCAGGGCGCTCTTGGGCACGGCCACCTCTTCGGCGCTCTTTTGACGCCTGGGCGGCAGCTGGGGCTTGGGATCCGTCTCGGGCGGCAGGCGCACATGGTGGCCCTCGACCAGGCGCACGGATCCCTTGCGCTTGATGCACTTCTGCTCGATTGTGTCCTCGTCGCGGGCCCTCACCCGCCGCGTGATCTCGAAGATGTCGCCGTTGATTTGGTGGTAGAACTTCTCCACTTCCACGCCGCGATCGAACTCTTCTTTGGCCTGCTTGGCACTGGTCTTGGCTCTCGACGGGGGTCGTGGCGGTTCTCCGCCGTCTTTCTCATCGTCCCCATCGCCGTCGGAGTCACCGCCGCCGAGCAGAGCTCCGCCTCCCCCGCCATCCACCACCCAGCTTATAGAACGCTCACCGGTGGCGTTGACGTTCTGGGCCGGCTTGGCCAGGCGTTGTTGTTGCTGGAGCTGCTGGGCCTCCTGCTGCTGTTGCAGTAAGCGATCCAGGGAGCCGTGATGGGTTTTGATGGTGGGCCCGAGCGGGCCTTCGCCCAGCGATTGTAGGCGACATTGGGCATTGCAGATGCAGACGCCGCGTTTCTTGCTGCCAAAGCGAAAGAGTTGGCTGGCCAACTGGGAGACATTGTCGCCCAGGCCGCCGCCACCGCTGCTGCCTCCGCCGCCGCCGCTACCGCTGCCGGCAGCGCTGCCATCCCTTCCCGAGGCCGTTGTTGCCGATGTCAAGCGTCCGGGGTGGGTGACTGGGGTGATGTCAACGATCACGCAACAGCAATGCAACGAGAAGGTCTTCTTGGGATCACCGGCTCCGCTGCCACCGCCGCCGCTGCCACTGGCGCCGCTGACCGAGTTGTTGTTGTCACTGTGTTCGCTGTTGTTGGTGTTGTGTGAGGCGGCCAGGCTGGGAGCGTCGCCAAAGCTGGCGAGCTACAACAGCAACAACTCTGGCCGGCAGTTGCCTCGGCTTCTGGCTCTACTGCGGGTGGGTGAGGGGGTGGTGCAAGTTTGGGAGTTGCTGGTGATGTTGGTGGGGGTGCTGCTTGTTTGCGGATTGGTGTGGCAGGGGTGGGGATAACAAAATGACCAACGGTTATCCTTTTGCCAGTTGGCTTCTTAATCAAAAGAAAGTTTCGAGATTTTGTTGCTGCTGGTGTTGCTGGGTGAGTGGCTGCTGCTGCTGCCATGCAGTCGTTGTTGTTGGACACGCTCAATTCTGCATTCGTAATGCGGCAGATTAATTTATTTATATGTCTATTGTTGCTTTATTTATTATAATTCGATTAATTAAACTAAAAGCTCATTTGCTGTGCGCCACAGTCATTTATAATTCCAATGGGAGTTTTTCTATTTTGCTTTCTTTTTTTTGTAGCCGTCTAAACCATTTTGGTGGTTATGTTGTTGCTGTTGCTGTTGGTTTACTGATTTATAACACACACACGCACCGCACATTTATCAATAATTAATTATAACTTGTTGCAAAAATCCACCATTTGCCGTTGGCCCTGAACACAAAGTGGTCCACGTTGGAGTTTGTCTGTGTGTATCTGTGTGTGTGTGTGTGTGTCTTGTCTGTCTATCTGTCACGCTGTTTGTGAGTCTATTTATTCGGCCTACGAATATTTACAATTTATTTAATTATATTTGCTCTATAAATAACTCGGTCCGTTTGCTGTTGTTCTTCTCGCTGCTGTTGCTGCCGCCGTTGTTGTTGTTGCTGCTGCTTTACCATCAATTTCAGTTGGTGGTAGTGTTTATTTTGTTTTAGCTTTTCCGCGGGCTTATGTTCTTTTCTCCCACATACGTTTCTGTGTGTGAATGTATTGGGGCTGTTGTTGGTTTTTTGTGTTATGCGATATTAAAATTGAGCTTATTTATTGTTGAAACTGTTGCTGTTGTTGTTGTTGCTGCTGCTGCTTGGCTATATTGAAACTGTTAAAAGATTCAATTGAAAATCACTGATACACACGCGACGCACACGAGACGACGACGAACATTGGGCACGCACACGGCGTCGCTGGCAGAGCATTGAAAATGGAAATTTTTATTGCCTACTTATTGGGGCGATTGAAAATGAAATTCAAGCGACGGCCATTTAACGTCATTCACAGCGGAACTAAGCTACTCGAAGTGTTGATTTCTTTTTGAAAATGTTCTTTAATATTTGGCCAAAATACTGGGTGGCATTTTCGACCCCGTTCCGGTGACCTTAAATACGTTTTCATTTTAAATTTCGCCCAACCTTCACGGCCCTCGGCTCTATTTCGATTTGTCAACCGTTTCATGTTCATCTGTCCCACATAATTCTTTTGTGTGCTATGGCGCTGCCTGTCAAGGACACCAAAGCCTTGCAGTCTCATTGAGGGATTTTCTAGCTATGCAAGCCCCCGAAAAGCTGATGATGCCGGCCCCAAAAACCTTTCCATCTCTCACTCACCAGCCTTCACCGCAAGCACTCGTACATATTTAGTTGTATCTAAGTTCTTTGCTATTTTAAAGTTTCCTAGCTTGTTCGGGGGCGCGAGAGCGTATGTGTGTGTGTGAGCAAAGTTTTTTGACTCGTGTGCAAATATTTTGTTTGTTATATTGCTAGCATAAATTTTCCGGCTATCTAGACACACGTACGGGTGCACAGTCCGAAGCCGGCAGTCGGACAGTTGGCCAGACATTTTGCATATATTTAAAAGCGCATACATAAATACTTTTGGGTGGCAGAAAATGCATAAATTTCGTCTTCTATGTAAACTCACACGCCACCGAAAGGGTGTGAGTTTGAATGCATATGTCGGCGTTGGGTGTGTGTATGTTTATGCAAAGCACAACAACTGCAAAAAGTTTGAGTTTTTGGGCAGCGCCAGGAAAAGTTTGCTTGTTAAGTGAAAGGATTATATGATCCAGTGTGTTTTCGAGGCAGTGAAGGAAACTTGCGGCAAACTTTTCTTATTTTTATGTGATGCCGGTTTGTTGTGCACAACTCAACGACGGCAGCGGCCGAGGCAGAGCCGCCAACGAAAAAACAACGCCACCTAAGAAAATCTTGTCCAGAAACTTGGCTAGAACTTCAGTTGCGTTGATAGTTTTTATAGCCTCATTTTAGGTGGTTATTTTGGAATAGCAACCAACAAACCAACCGCCCGCCCACCAGCCATCCATTCAGCCGTTGCCAGGCTGCTGCTCCTTTCCCTCTTTTATTTTCGTAGGGCTCCCTGAATTAGTAGCTGTTCAAAGTCGAAGAGTTGAAGTTGCTACTGGGGCTGGGCAAAGTTTCGGGCTTCTTTGCTCGCCTCAATTTCCCCTGGCCTCGTGCGGATTAGGAAAAAAAGTTGATAAGATGCGAGGAGTTCAAGTTGCTGCTCGTGGGGGTTCAGCAGCTGCCAGTTAGACGGGGCAGAGTTCAACTAGTTGGCCCACCCATGAGCCCACTTAAAAAGGTGCTGGCGATTTGGCGATTTAGTCTTGATTCGGCAATAAAGTTAATTTCTATCAAAAGTTTCACCCTCTTAGTTTTTGTAGCCTTGCTTCGTCCCTAAGGACAATTGTCTTTCTCCCACGACAAATGCAATAAATTGGCTTCTTATCAGTTGGATTGTCTGCCATTTGGATGCCTTGGGGCGCCCTTCGAACGCTTGCCAAACAGGCCCAAACCGTTTTAGCCAAATATTTGAATTAAAAGGGTACAAATTTAAATTCTGAATGCGCCAAATTCAAGTCCATTTTGGCTCCCAGTGGAATACAAAGAGTTTGAGAGAGGAAATGAACCTTTGAAGGCTGAAGGATGATCGGTGGCTTAGATTTTCAATTGGAAATAAATTGGAAGGTTTATTCCCTCAATTAAGAAACCCTGACTTTTATAGAAAGAAACATGGAAATCACCGATTACCGAAAATAATGGAAGGTGCCTTTAATTTTGTAACTCAAATTTCTCATTTGCTTTAAGATGGACGAAGGAAATTCCCATCCAATGAAAGGTGAAACCTTTAGAGGTTCTTGGGCTTTAAATTCACTTTAAACTCAAACAATCCCGTGAAATTTTAATTAAAGATTCTTGGCGGTTTAAAGGACCTTCACTTATCCACATTTAATAAAAAAACTCTCTATGATTCGCTGGGTTAAGGAGCTCGGAAATATTTGTAAGAAATACCCAAGATGACTCTTGAGCTTCGATAATAAATCAGGATAAACCGACTGCCTTAATTTTCCAGTGTATGGGTCTGCTAGTGAAGGACACTCGACGTCGACGTCGACGACTTCTACTCCTTGTAGGGCAGTAAGTGAAAAGGCCATGGGATACGGGAGCAACGGGAGCGACATAATCAACTCGATGTAAGTGCACTTAGACTGAGTCGAGGCGAAATTATAAAAATAAGTGAGTCCTTTCCACACACAGACAGACACACACGCACCCGCCTGTTGGTCGTTGCTGGGTTGCTTGGGTTGTGGGCGTCGAGAGCCTCAAGGCAAATGGATTAGATTTTTGTCATGTGTGGCCCAAAGTCCTGGCCACTAATGAAGGCCTCGGGCACGGGGCGCGGGGCGTGGGCGTCTTCGACTTTGAGTAACAAGTGGGCAGGTAGGCAGGACTTTAATTTCAGTCAGACGACTCCTAATGGAATTACTTTCGGGGCCTCTTAATGAATTTAAAGCGAAGGACAGCCACGCTGTCCTACATTCAAAGCATCAACGCCAAAGGCGACGTCGTGCAAAAAAATATCCCTGCCACGCCGAAATGTCGTTCGTTTACTGGCCTCGTGTGCGTGTATGTGAGGGGCGCGGGGGACAGGCAAGGGGGGCACCATGACGTTGATAATATCCTTGCACATGCAGATGTTGGTGACGTTGGTCGCTGGTCGCTGTTGCGTCCCCTGCTGGCCACAGATTCTTGCTGTTCTTGTTGTCGATGATATTTTATTAGCCCGCGTGAGAGGAGAAGGGGAAGAACAGCCGCTTTGGAAATAATTTAAAGTCAACCGTCGGCGACGGCAACAACACCAACCGCTGCTGAATCTAAGCTTCCCCCAAACTTCTCTCGCCAGCGCTTATTGTTGTAAGCAAGTATGTGAGTGTGCGTGTGTGTGTGTGTGGGGTAAATATGTGTGTTAAGTGCGTTGGTATTTCGTGTTTTGTTGTTTTGCTTTTGCTGTTTTGCTTTCATTTGCTGCCTCCACGGCCTTCTCCGCCCGCCGCCCAGCCTCCATCCTCTCAGACCCCTACGGTTTCTTCTTCTACTCGTTCCCCTTTCCCTACGTCTTCTGCACACACACACACAGGCAGCTCGACCAGTGCGAGCGAGACAGCGCGACTTGAACGAGAGTTGTGCTCGCCCAGCTGCGGGTGCTTTCCAACACTTTTTGCGTTGTGTGGCATTTAAATTTATTATTATTTTTTCATTTTCGGTTTCTTGGTGATTAAATTGCACTTGTTAATTTGCCCACACACCCACAACTGAACGGGTCCGCCTGTGTGTGTGTGCGAGGCGGGCGAATGAGATGCGATTTTCTTTTTTTTCCATTTTCATTCGTTTTTGGGCGGTTGCGTTTTCATTTTCGTTTATTTTTGCCGTTCGTCTGTTTGCCAAAGCCATGCGTGTGTGTGTGTGCTAAATTATATAGCCCCGTCGATTTCGGCCTCCGATGAGTCCCTCTATATATTCTGTGTGTGTTACTACGTTGCTCTGCCAGGCTGCCAGCCTGCGTGTGTGTGCGTGTGTTTGTTGCTGTTTTGTAATTTTATTTCTCTGCAGCGGCGACGGCGGTGACCCGCCGCCCGAGAACGTTTTACTTTCACGCACTTCACTTGCTGGGCGAGGGCGGTTCTGGGGGCATTTGTTGATTTTGATTGAATATTTTTGCTTAAATTTGATGCACTTTGATTTTGATTTGCGGGATTTTTGCTTGCTTTTTGTGTGTGGCTGGCCAGCGCGCTTTTGGGAGATGGCAAGTGGCCTGGCTATTGGCGATTGGCTAGGCCCCGGAAAAAAACACGCTTACAGCACCCGACGACGTTCCCGTTGTGACTGATTTTCACCACAGTTTGGTCCACAGAGTCGAGCGCCCATGCGAATCGTTGGCTGTTTTATTTCTGCTTTGGTGCCTCCCGAGTGCGACCCGAACCGCCAGGAGAGCGAGAGAGCACACATCAAAGAGAGCTGGCCGAGGCTGAGAGCTAGCGAGTGCGACAGGGAGAGACAAAAAGAGCGGGAGAATCGACTGCGCGCTCAAAAGTATGCAACACACAGCCACACTTTGCCTTTTGTAATTATGCCAAGTGTGCGTGCGTGTGTGTGTGCTTCCATCTTCGCCCCATTTGGGCCACACACACACGCACACACACTTGACGGTTAGTGGAAAGCGGGTCGCTCGGCGCTGCTTCGCTTTCGCTTCGTGTGGCAAAGCTCACCGACTGCCCGAGTCTCTGGCTGCGTGCGTGTGTGTGGGTGTGTGCGTGTGGCCCAGTGAAATTGTTTATAACAGTTTCGCTACATTTCGTTGTAAATTGTTACGTTGCTTCGCCTTTATTTACGTAATCAGTAAAATCAAAAAGCTTCGCCGCCGCTCCGTACAGCATCCGCACACGAGACGGGTAAGCTGGTGAAAAGCTCCGTTAAGAACAAAAGAGAAAGTCACTGCCGCCCGCCCCAGAAGAGCGAAGAACGCAACGAAAGCACCGCCGCCGCCCCCAGCTGGCCTGCTGGACCGCTGCGCTTTTAACAGACCGTTTAGCCACAATTCAAATCTGTGCTTTAGCATAATTTATAAGGCAGATGTCGGCGGGGGCCAGCGGCGGCAACAACAGCAACAAGGACAACTGCTGCGGCGACGACAACAACCGACGTCATCAGGATTTGGATCTCAAATGCAGCAAAGCAGCACTGGCGCCGGCTGACGGCCAGCCTGGCTGGTTGGCTCCCTTAGGGCGCCTTTTGGGGAAACCACAACAAATAAATCACAGCGATCTGGGGGGCACATTCACTTTCGGGACCGAAAGACCGGATTAGAAATTCCAAGACCAGAGGCAGAGGCCTTCTGCCTCTGTTTGTTGTGGGGCCAAACGCATTTCAATATTTAAACACGGTTCGTTACCACGCCCACTAACCACACCCACGATGCCCACGCACACATACCGCATACGCCGTGTTGGCTGGCCACCCAAAGAATTCTTGTAAAAATATGGGAAATGTGTTAATAACGATAATCCGCCTTCGCCCAACACTCACACACACACACACACCCGCATGTGCATAAGGATAAGGATAATGGGGACTGTGGGCGGCGGCGGTGGGGCTAGTAAGCTGAAAATCTACATAACTCGGTCAAGGACACTGCAGCTGCCACGAAATTGCCTTTAAATATAATTATTTTCTTTTATGCCCGAGTGTGCGTATGTGTGTGTGCGAGAGAGAGAGCGTAAGTGCGGTAGGCACATTTAAATTTAGACTTTGGCTGGGACGGACGGAGCGTTCGATGGACCACGTGCACCAATACCAACACAAAGGTCCTCCTCCCATCAGCAAGATAGCAGGACTCGCCGATAGCGGGAGCATCATGCGCAAATCAGAGGGGCAGCCATCGGTCGGTGGGTCATCATCTCGCATTTCAGTTGTAGATACGCGAGATAAGGAAAGTCACTTTTATGACGTCAGTAAAGCATTTTTGGCCGTCGGCTTGTTGTTGCTTTTTCCCATTTCTTTTTTTGGCTTTCGTGTATTTTTCGTTTTTGCCCAAAAGCAGCGCCCAACAAAAACAACAAACAATAACAACCGAGCCGAGCTCTCTCCCACTTTCTCTTTTTCTCTTCCGCTCTTTGTAAGTTCGCCTTCTCTTCGCTTGGCCACATGACCAGCGCGAAGAGAATTACAAGATTTGCTATAAAAAAGCTCAGCCTCGGGGAGGCTTCTCTCGCTCTCTGGCGGCTTCGCTGCGTCCGTCATCTATAACCATAAAATCAAATCACAATAATAACCATAACCATACAGCAAGGATTTAATAACTGTGATTGGATTTTGAGAAATGAATTTTTGTTTTTTTAGAAATTGCTTTGAATACAAATACGGCGAACTGTCTGACGGTCTGTCGGTGCGTCGGGTCTGTGTTGTTGGTGTTTTCATTTTACCAACCAGTGGGTCTTTTGTTTTCCGCCCAAGAAGACAAAAAATCAAACAAGCCCTGACGCACAGTGGACTCGCCAGGACTTTGCTTTCAATTTCTCGTTGTAAATATTGATAATGTAATTCGAGCGTGGCAGTTTTTTTTTACTTCCTCTCACCACACGAAAATTGACAAAAACACCCACACACATGTCCTGGGTGGGGAAGGGACGGGGAGGTAAATACAAGTGTTCATTACCATTGCTTAATCGAATGTAATGAATTGCGGAATGAATCCCCCGCAATTGAATGGCACAAATTGAAAATAAAACGAAGACCAAAATGGCAATCGGGGATCGCATTTCATTTCGATTCTGTGCTCCTAAAAAAATACAATTCCTCTTAAATTAGGACGTCATATCTTTCATCATAAAAAGGGAGTTGAACTTAATTTCAATTTATGTTTTTGCCTTTAAATTGAAACCAAAACAGTAAGGAAGTCTGTAACTGCAACTTCAAGGAATCGGTATTTAAAGCCAGATCATTGGGACTCTGTTTACTTTATTTATAGGTTCTATTTATCTTCTTTTTTACTCCTCCTTCCAACTGCAATATCCTTCCCGCCGCCCATCACATATGGCGGCAGCAGCTAGAAAAGAGTGCGCGAAGAATTCGCGATTTGGTTTTGAGTTTCTAGGCCAAAGCTTTTCTGAAATGAGCCCCCCACGTCCGTCCGTCTGTTGTCGCCGCCCAGATGATGCATTTTGTAGGTGAAATGTAACTGGCGGGCCAGCGAAGGCGCCAAGAGCTGGCCACGTCCTTTGACAGCTGAGCAGCGGGACAGCCACGCGCGTTTCAGAGAAAAATCTGCGCGTGGATATCTTTCCCTGTGTGTGTGTGTGTGTGTGAGGGGGGAAAGCTTTTTTGGAGCCAGCAGCGCGTATTAAACGCAACGGCGGTCTCTGTGCCAAAAGGCCGAGAAGTGTTTTCAAATCCAATTACCAGCACAAATTTAATTTGTTGCTGCACTCGACGAAGTTGGCAACTTTGGCTTGGCCAGTAGCGCGGGCCGTCACGCCGGCCACAACCTTCCCGGTTGGGCTATGAAAATGGTTAAGCTGCAATAAAACAACACCAAAAACAACAGGCAACGCGTTGAACGCGCCTGCGGCCCCCGACCCTCGACCCTCCGCCGGGCGTTGGCATCATCAAGTGGTCAGAGCGTTGGGGGCGTCCCGCGGCCAAAGTTTAATTTGAAAAGGTTTCTTTTTCATCCTGGCGTATTCGTCGGTCCGTTTTATTAATTTTGTGCTTCTCCATTTTGTTTTGCGAGCCGAGTCCGCGCCGCCATTTGGCTGGTGTTGTTCTCTAGGTGTTTTTCGCCGCCCGTTAGGTGTTAAATTATGAGGAAAGTTTGTAGAAGCGCCAGCAAATGCTTTTTTTGGCCGGGGGCCTGCCTCAAATTTATAAGCCAAATAAAGCTAAAAATGTTGTGTTACGGCCAAGCATATTGCCCGCTGCCCGCGACCATAAAAACAACATGGCCAGGGCTGGCAATTTTGCGATTTGGGCTGGTCGACTTCGTGGCCAAAACGAGCGCACGCTCTGAGAGACACGTGAGTGGAATCCTTATATATTTGTATGTATGTGTGTGTGTGTGTGTGTGATTTGCTGTGGTGAAAAACACTCGGCCAGGCTGTGTAACCGCCGCGCCGCGCCTCAGACCGACCAGCTCGGTTCGCTTTGGTTCGGTTAAGTTTAGTCGGTCTCTGATTTTCATTACACTTAAGAGCGCAATGTGGTGGGCTGTCTGGCTGCCTGGCTGGCAGGCTGACTTGCACTTGTTGTTGTTCTACATTTGCATCTGTTGTTGTGGGGCAGCCAAGCCATCGCCTCCATCTGTTTGGCCCTCGAAATCGCTGCTCCTACAGGCCATCCGACTAATTGCCAGCCCAGACGGCAGAGCCCAGAGAGGGCCAATGAAATGTTAACTAGTTTATTATGGACAAGCATGAGTTGACGGGTTTGTGGCTACTTTTTTTTGGTCAGCTTGGCTGACAGTTCAAGTTTGAAACTTTTCTCGCTTAGTGGCCATCATCGTCGTTGAGGAATCACGGAATCGCCTACCTTTTTTTTCTCAAGTACCCGCCGCCGTCTCGGCCTGGGAGTCACAATTTTTCTTGTTAATTTGATTAGGTTGCGGGTAGCAGCAAAATGGCCATATCTCATTTAATGGCATTAAATTTTGGGGTCAACTGGCCGGACCCCTTCAGAATTAATAACCTTTGGCGCCTAAGAGCAGGGACACAATCTCAAGGAATAACTTTAAGAACTTTAACAAACTTTTTCAAGATTCATTCAGCTCATTTCGGGTTTTATTTTTGGAAGTAAAAATGCCTTTCATTAAATCATTTTATCAATTTATTATGGAAGTTCTACTGAACCACAACAAGGGATCTGGAAACCGAATTAATTTTGAATTTAGGATTATTCTTTTTGCTGTCCTAATCAAGATTGAAAAGGATATGAATGTAATTCGAATGAAGTTGAAATGCTCGTAATTTTTGTGGTTCCCCAGCACGAAATTTTATTCTCAGGGATTTGCTTATCTGTGGGCCAAATCGATAGCACTCAAGGGACAAGGGTTCTCGGCTAATGGGGATTGTGCTGGCTCTGGCCAAAATACCGCACATTTGTTGGAATAATAAACACCAAACGGGAACCGCAGGAGGGCGCCGCCAATGGAGCAAATTTTCTATTTACAATTTCATTTCGATAAGTTCCATTGCACTTCATTTCGCGGCCGCCCAAGACCGACTACAATTTATTCTGCCAACAGTTTTATTGTTGGCTTTTATTGTTGTCGATTATTGTTGAGTCTGCAGACGCCACTCGGCTCCTCAGCTGGCGGTGTCCGTGCGGTCGATGGAATGAGGCAGCCAGGACCCCTCGACAGAGACGGCAGCGTTTGCTGCAGGCAAATAACAATTGTTTCACTGACAGCGGCCACGGATCCTCCAAGAGAGGGAGCCTGGGTCTCGTGCAACTTGAAACTGGCTCACAAAACTGGTCGGTCGATGGGTCGGTCGGCCGAGAGCCGCCGCTGCTCCAAAACGCACACAAAGGACCATAATTTCAGGGCACTGGCTGCGAGTCCGAGACTCGGCGCTTAAACACAATACCCCACTAAATTACAGTTAATGTTTATTTCTTTGCCTGCGCCCAATGCCAGTCCGAGTCGGCAGTCGGCCACCGCCGTCGTCATGGCTATTGTCCTGCCAGCTTTGCCGTTTCTATTGCCCAGTCCAGCGCCAGCCGTGCAGCGCAGTCGTCTTTGTTTGTTTTTCTAATCGTTTGTTCGCAGCTTCTCGTTTGCAGTTCCAAGTTGTTACTGAATTTTGATGGTATCTGCGGGTCCGGCACCGCCCCGGGGGGCGCGCTCGGCTCCACATTTTGCCGCTAGAGCTGAGCCGCTGCTCCAGGCTGTGCTTTGTTTTATATTCTTATTGCACTCTCCGCTTTATTGTCGGCTTCGGCTTCGGACAATGCTTTATTGAGTTATGGCTTGCATGCGGATGTCCTGCCGCCTTCCCCTGGTAACCCGCTTGGATGGCATGGCTAGCGGCAAATGGCAAATCGAGAACCACTGCATTTTATATAACTTAGCCATTGTCATTGGCCCTGTTGAGGTGTCGGGCCGGGCAGTCCCGGCTCGTTGCCGGCCCGGCCATAAGTTATCGGCATTTCAGTTCGTTCATATAAATTTCATGCAACTGCAGCGCCCATCGGGGCGGATACAGAATCTCGTACTTACCCCATCCTTTGAATTACAAAGAAGGGCAGCGAAACTTACCTAAAAATAGAAAAATAAGAGAGTTCTCGTTAGTTCAGGCCAAATAGATGGACAGTCGGGGGCTTATAATAAATTGAGAACAATTTCAAGAGGGACTTTTGTGACTTTTGGCCAACGATCCCCCGGCCACTGGACTGGCTTAACCTAATCAAGGAAACGTGGGGCCGAATGGCCCGCCATTCAGGTTAATTGCGAAATCCTCGAGGATGAAGGGCTGGGAAAAAGATGGAGTCGGTTTTATTGCCCGGGCATTTGAGCAATTTGCTTGATGGCTTTATCGCCTTCAATTATCATTTTATAAACACATTCAAATCGTCTCATTTGCGAAGCCCAAAAACTTTTTCCTTCAGCGCGGAAATTTCTTTAGTTCTTACATTTAATTATATTCATATCTTTGCCGCGCACACGTAATCCATTTGCGACAGCGACAGGGACAAGGACGAAGGCGGTCGAGGGCGTGTTGAGAGGGCGGATTCACCTTTCTTTTTGGTGGTGCTGCTGCCTCACGAAATGAACAAAATGCTGAACACATGCCAATTACCAAAGGCAAAGGTGCCGGCGATGCCAAAATGAAGCTGCCAACGAGGCAAGGATGGCGCGGAATGGCTTGTCAGATTTTAAAATGCGCGAATGCCGATGACATTCTCACATTTGCCATTCAGATTCGGGCGGGTCCTTGCGTAGGGATTCGCGTATTGTTTGCCAGCTTCCCGAGTATTTTATTATTTTTTATGACGGCGCGAATAATCTTTGGGCAAAGGTGCACCCAACCACACCCACACACACGCACACACGCACAACAAAGGCCGACATTGTCAGCATGGTTGCCTTCAGCGGCGGCAGTAACGGTAACGATGGTTGCCAGTGGCCCAAAAACCAAAAATTCCATTTTACACCTTTCCCTTTGGAATGGGCCGGGGCCAAAACGATTGTCGGTCGGAAGGAAGAAATCAAGAGGCGAAAGGACCCCCATCCAGGAGATACACGCACACACATGCGCTCGAATAAAAATAAGAAATAAGTTTACTTTTTTCTTCCCTCCTCCCAGTGTGTGTGCCAGGGGGCGGGGGGTTCAGGCTTTTCTCTTTGCCTTGATTGTTAAAATGTCCGCCATCGACGTTCATGTTACTCGCAAGTCAACATTTCCCTTTGAAACATTTATACTTTCTGCGATTTCATCTCTCGATTCGCGTACTTTTTGGGTTTTTTTTTCGTCTGCTCCTTTTCGACTTAAGTGTGTGTATGGGAGGGGGGAAGATCCTTTCCCGGCCCTCGCGGTCGGGTAGAAACACTTTAAATGGCTGTCGACGTTGTTCGCCCGCCCGCCTGCCGGCCTATCCGCCGGCCTGTGGAATGAGTTCCTGTCGGTTTGGTATTTTCTACCTCCGATTCCCCGTTTCTGCTTTGAGCCAGGGATTCCTCCTTTTGGCAACGACTTTATTACGTTTCGTGCAAGGTAACCGAAAAACCCGAGAGTTTCGGTAGGAATTGGGCAAGAGATAATGAAATTGTAGACTCTGTTAGGAGACGGCAGTGACGAGTTGGCCAGGCAATCGGGTGGAAAACTTTGTATAATTTAAAGATTTGATTAACGATTTACGTTTTTCTCTTATCCTTATTACAGAATCCACCTTAAACCCTTGAAG
>JBAMCP010001751.1:0-18343 GCA_037075105.1 Lissocephala sabroskyi
GGCCGAAGGACACGAGCTACGCCCGCGCAAAGGACCTCATATGAAGAATAACGCTAAGCAGGACCTACAGAGACCATTCGTTTTAAAATCGCTCCAGCGGTTCTCGAAATAATACGATTTGAAAAAAAATGGCAATACCGACCCCCAAAATTTGCAAAAATTTCAAATGCCATTATCTCGAAAACCAAGCAAGCGAGGTCAACGGTCAAATATGTTTTGGAAAGGTCAAAAGGTAAACTACAGTTCCCAACTATAAGAATTTGCCTAAGTGCAGCCAAATCGTGAGGATAGATTATTGCCGATTGCGGACGAAGGACATGAGCTACGCATGCACAAAGGATTTCATATGAAGAATAACGCTAAGCAGGACCTACAGAGACCATCCGTTTTAAAAACGCTCCAGCGGTTTTCGAGATAATCCGCAAGATGTGCTGCCCATACGCAGATTTCCGCTGGAATCTGGTGATTTTAAAAAAGTGTTGCCTAATGAAAATTTCAACCTCCTGCTGATTTCTGTTTGCCTGGTATTTTTCCATTGAAGGACAAAATAGACAGCCGGAAAGACTCGATGACGGACATCTTTTTTCAGCATCTATTTACGTTATTTTGGAGCGCCTAGTTTAGTGCCGAGAAACTGATTAATGTGTAGTTAAATTGAAAGTTAATAAACCTTTAATCGTATTAGGCAGAATGCGGTTCACTTTTATGAACCAGAATAATACAATATTTATGACTGGGGCTTGGTCAGGCAATCAGTCTGGCAACTCAGCTTACTCTTCAAATTGAATTTAAAAAGCGCTTATTTTTGTAGAGAATAATTTAAACATTCCAAGCAAAAAATATCTGTCGATCCTGCATCCCTGGGCGGCTCTGGCGTTGGCCGATGCAACTTTTGTGAAGAATTTGAAAGAACTTGCCTGCAGCAGGCGAAGAAAAGAGGTTGGAAAACGAAATGTAAGCGAAAAATGAAAGAAACAGCGCAACGTCAGAATGGACGACTTCCTTCCTTCCTTCCATCCTTCCGCAACTGCGCATCTCGGCCGTACGTTTCGTCATCTGCCAAATGCGAATTCAATGCAATCTGCTGAGGGCTTCATTCGGTCTCCATTGTTCGCAGCTGCGGAGAAGCCGCCGCGCCTCTCGGCCAGTTCCATTAAGGGCATAAAAAATTCATAGCAGAACTTTTGGGGGCGCGAATAACAAGTTGGCCATTAGCGGTTCGAGCCACGTGTGCGTTAGCCGCGGGCCGGGCTGCTGCTGCTGCTGCAACTGGTGTTTGGACTCCGGACTCCGAGAATGCTGAGAATATCAAAAATGTTGCCGAGCGCCAAACGGCAAATGCCTGCCAGCCAATTTGGCAACCAAAGTCATCAACTACGCACACGTTCGCCTCAATAAATTCAATTTACACGAATTTGTAAAGGCATCGCACACTCACCGACCCCTGCCACTATCGTGGCGTTGCGGAGGCGGGAAAAAAAGGCAGAACTTGTGGCTTCGTGAATTTCGCAGGTGCGAACAGCAAGATAAACATTATGGAGGACGCGGAAGGGGGTCAACAGCTGAGGAAAGTTAGCAAGCCGGCGGGGGCGGGGGCGGCCGACCTTATTGCCATCGACATGCATTAGAGAGGAGCCGCAAATACGGCAAAAGTCAAGCAGACGAGCGGAGACTCCGAAGCCACATTGGCGCTCAGCGCGTGTACAACAACGGCAATTACAGCAACAGCAATAAAAGCCCCCCCAGCCCCCTGGCAAGCTCCCTGCAAGGCCGTCGAACAAGCGAAATTGCAAAGGAAAACTTTTTTCCCTGCACTGCGGGCCCAGGCGCTGCTGCGGTTGACTTTTTTCCCGATCGAGCCTCCGGCAGCGGGGAGGGGGCGCAGGCCACAGCCATGAGTAGGTGATGATTGCCAGGCCGTCGCATGGACGTCAGAGGGGCCAGCAGGTGGGGCTGGTGTCGGGCAAATTGGTGTTTGTGTACGTGCAAAGGTGTAAATTAAATTTCCCTCGACCAACGAGACCACTAACTCCCCCCCAGCCCGGCCAGTCCACAGTGCTTTGATTGGTCCCCGGGTGTGTGAGTTGGGGCGGGAGACTTGTCTCTTGGCTTTGATTGTTTGCCTGGGCCAAAACTCTTCAAACTGTTGCTGGTGTTTTGGCCGCCCTCGGGCAGGAAAAGTTCTTCCGCCAGCTGAGTCGGCTAGTGGAAATTACTTGCGGCAAAGCCGCTCCGCCTCAGCGGCTTGTAAGCGCATTGGGAGCCGAAAAAATTACTTAAGCATAAAATGTCGAAGTTGTAGGGAAATTTAAATTATGCCCAGTAACCCGACTCGGCCCGCTCTTCCCTTCACCTGCAGGGAAAAAAGGTTCAAATTGAAACGAAATCCGAAAAGGAAAAAAGCCAACCCACCAACGCCCGAATCGGGCGGGCAGGCAACGCACTTGTAAAGTGCGACGAAAATAAAGGAAAAGCAACAACCCAACCGCCGACCTGCAATAAAAGCAGCCCAACAAAGCCAAGTTTCGTTAAGCGTCCCCTGGCAAAGTGCTCAACCGACCGAACGGCCCTAGGCAACCAACCCGTGGTGGTCGCCCGTCGACGGCAGCAGGGCCAGTGCCGCCAAAAGGTGGCTGTCTCCATTCCGGGGACCCAGGCTGGCCGGGGCCCGCGTGCCTCGGTGTCCATTTCATTAAATAAGCAAGCAACTATCTCCGCCTGCTCTCGCTCCGAAAAGCGAAACGTGAGAATGGTCAGCTCGGTTCGGTTCACAGTTCCAGGTTCTGGTTTCCGGATTCCATGGTAAGAAGGTCCTGGAATGGGAATATATAAAGCTGAGGAACGCTTACTTCTCCGGGATTACAGGGATTTGAAATTGCTGAACAATTTGAGTCTAGAGAATCTTTAAACTGAACTTTGAATAGATCTTCAACTAAGGATTAATTCCATTAGACTTATGAATGAGTAAAGAGGACATTTGTAGGATTTTCTAGGCCATTAACTTCTGGTGAAAAGAGAAAAGACTTCTAGACACAATCTTTATATTATTTCAGGCCTTTGAAACCTTTTAAGTTCCCTTGATGCTAAGAAACTGAAAGTAAAATTGTATTAAAGATCCAATTGGTGCGGAAAATGGAACCTCTCGAAAAAGGAATCCTTAGTCCCTTTTACTTGAATTAAAAGCACAAAGTTCGAAATAATTTTAAATTGTTTATTCGATTCCTTGGTAAAATCATTACAACTTTGTGGAAATAGAATCGGAAACTTTTTCGGAACGGAACATCGCCGATGTAAATTTGTCCTTTTTTCGGTCTTTCCGTTCAGTTTTATGTTGAATGAAGTTGTCTTTTTATTTCGCTTTTGTCGGGCCCCCATTCCAGCAACGTCCGCTGTGACAACCTTTTGAAAACATTTTTATGGGCTTTCGTGGCTTTGCAACACCAGCCACGCCCACCGGACCAAGGCTGCGCGTTCATCCAGGTAGCCCAGCCCCGCCCATCGCCGCTGGCAACCTTCAACCTTTAACGCTCAGTCTTCTCTTCATTTAATGCAGCTGCTCTTGTCGCACACCCGATTCTGGAAACGAGATATGACCCAGCATAATCGATTGCCTGATGAATGGGGCCCGATGCGTGGCCATGCCTGGCCCAGATGG
The DNA here is from genome assembly GCA_037075105.1 of Lissocephala sabroskyi. Lineage (NCBI taxonomy): Eukaryota > Metazoa > Arthropoda > Insecta > Diptera > Drosophilidae > Lissocephala > Lissocephala sabroskyi. Next base: position 3,656 of record JBAMCP010001751.1, read on the forward strand.
GCGGCCGCCACCTGCTACGTAATACGGCTTAAATATGTTTTAATTGAAATGCATGGGGCGGGCCAACGTCAGGGACAACAATTGAGCAGCCCGGGATTTGTGTCAGTGCCACTGGAATCCTCCTCATCACACATACGCCCGTGTGGTCAGGCCGCTCTATTGCCACCCCGACTCCGTTGGCTCTAAAACTGGCAAGACGGCAGAGCTGGTGGCCCATCGAAGGCCATAACAACGCTCAGGACTTCGCACTAATTGGCAACAGTTGTGGCGCCCAGCCAACCCAGGCCACAGGCACCGCACAGCCGTAAGCTCGAGTTGCCTGGGGAATGGCGGGCGTCAAAGACTCGAGCTTCTGTGCGGCACGTAAAGTGCTCCTCGATGGATCAACATCAACGTCCATGTGGAAGTCGAAGGGCCGGCGATAAAAGTGCAACGAAAATATGTTCATTGTGGCAATTTATTTTCGAGCAGCTCCCGGGCAACGTGCGTGAAGAATGTTAAAAGGATGCCCATGCAGCAAATGCAACTCGGAAGCGCCCGACCCTCCAGGAAAAAAATGAAGCGAACCTTTGAAGTTGGACGGAGCGCGTGCCCGACGATGTCTTAATTTTCCGCAGGATGTGCGCGATGTCAAAAGAAACATTTGATAAATGGTAGCGCCCAAAAAAGCAAAGGAAGAGGGAAAGTCCGTGCGGCTCGTGTGTGTTGGAGGGAGTCTATAAAATTTATGTGGCCGGCCGGACAAAGTGAAAAGTTTAGACGAACACAGAAAAATAACGAATTGGATTTGTCGGCGCGTCGGACGGCAACTTTGTGGCGGTTAACCCGGCTAATTAGGTTCGTATAAATCATCCGATTAATAACCATGTTAATTTCGGCCCGAGGCCGTCTACAGGACTTGCTCATTAATTGTTATTTATGTGGCGTGCCGAAAAGAAAATCGAATTATGGGAGTCGCCGACCCTTTTGGAGGCGAGGAGTTTTGGGTAAAAATTTGTAATGGAATTATCATTGATTCGTCGTCGTCCTTTCGATTAATTACGCGTTTGTGGGCGAGTTTCGAAATTCAATTAAATTGCGCACAAGATTAAAACCGACACAAAGCAGATTTCGGATTTCACAATTTCCCGGATGCCCCCAAAGGACCCGCCACGCCGACGAGATGAAATTGCAATCAATTTCCTATTTTCCCGGCTTTAAAAATGAAAACATTTTTTTTTTCTCTCTTTTCTTTTTCATTTCACATAATTTGCAGCTGTGAGAAAAATTTTCAGCTTTTCCTTGCCCCGCCTCTCTCCTGGGCAAGTCGGGCTGTCATATCGCGGGAGGCTGAGCCTGAGGCTGAGTCCCTCATATTGCGTGCCTGTTGGGCTGCCAAATCGCCAAGGAGAAAGTTTTCATAGCTGAAGGCCGAGTTAGGATTGCGGGGCGGCGGATGGCGGGCGGCGGACGGCGGCCGTGACGGGTGACGGGTGGGGCAAAAAAAGTTGCTCCCGTTTACAAGTTAATGAAATTGGCAACATTCGGAGCTACTGGAATCCGGGCCGCTGTCACGTAACCGTGCCCGAAATGACAATTGAACTAATTGCTTTAGTTTTCTTCAACTTTCTACGCGCCCCGCCACCCTCCGCCCATTATTGCTTCGATCTGGCAGATGAGGTAAGAAGAATCGAAATGATAAAGTTTTCTTGGCCAGCACTTAAGCGTTGTCAGTTGGCTGCGACAGCCGCAGGTTTGTCTTTCAGTTATTTATCTTAATTTGGAGCGAGGTTGCGGCACGAATGGGAACCGAAAGAGTTCAGTTGGTCCGGTCCGCCCCGGCGGTGTATTTATTTCTAAATTCCGGCAACCCCTCTCCATTAGCCCCTTTGTGGCCATAAATAAATAAATAAACCGCTTTTCGGCCAGCAAACGCTCACAAAGGCAAACACCCGCCAAGTCGCCCGGCGGCACTTGCCGCCCCAGGGACCCCACGCAACTTGAGAGGCGCCACCCTCGCCCGATCCGTGGCACCTGTGCGCTGGCCAGTGGGCCATGAAAACACAATGACACAGGCGCAAAGGACAATACAATAAGAGCAAAAGGACAGCAACAAAAAATACCAAAAAAAACAAATAAAAACTTAAAAAGGTGCTCCGTGCACCCAGCAAAAGTCGAGGAACCGGATCCTTTATTTTCCCACCCTCCTCCTCCCAATCCAAGGCAATTGAAGGTAGCGGAATTGGCCGGAATTGCCGGTGGAAGAGGTGAAGGGGCTGCCAATAATAAATCAGTAGGTTGCTCACATTTCAAACGAAGCGCAATGGCAACCACAGACCTGCCCGTGAGATTGATGAATGCCAATCGTCCAGAGACTCTCACCCAAATCATTGATAGGTGAGAGGAATTTGGGATTTCCTCTTTGAAGATATTTGAGGAGGTTCCTATTACTTGTCCTGCCGATCCAAGGAATCTTTGAAATCGTATCATCACTAAGCAAAAGGGTTTCATTCTTTAAAGGCGAAGAAGATTTCCCACAATGATAGATTCTTAGTTTTTAATTCGAAACTATCTAGAGAAAGGGAAAGTATATTTTTATGTATTTAAAATCTTTATTTTCTAAACTTAGCCTCAACTTGAGTAATTCAGAATTCTTCATCTTAGGGAACATAAAGAGAAAGTCGTCAAGTTACCTCCAAATTCCGAGATGGTCTGAATGGCGAGCCCATTTGATTTTCTATACGCCTGCTGAGAGTTAGAAGATGCATCCTGCAGAAGGAGGCCTTCTGAAGCTCTGCCATTTTTCTCTGCCCGTCTGTGATTTGTTCTGCTTTTTGGCCCCTGCCAAGGAACTGTCTGTCCATGCTAATTTTTAAAGAAGTTACCTCCAACTTTGCCTTCTTATTTCACATTATGAATTGATTACTCTGTAAAAGATGTAAAAATACATTATGTGAACGTTAGCACAAAAGAATTTACAATTTCAAGGGTAAAGGAAGACGTTTATCTGATGCCAAATCAAACAGAGTTTCCCAGTTTTTAGCTGCGCAATCTGATTACTTGGATTCGTGTGTTTCCGTTGCATATTTCCATTCATCCTAAGTGCATCAAACTTAGGAACCCAATAAAACTTACAATTACATCTATTAAAAGGCCAATGAAAGTTCGTACCAAGAGTGAATGATTTTGTGCGGTTGTCGAGGCTGAGCCGAAAAAAAGGAGTGCGTCCATGCAGCAAAAGCAGTCGAGCACAAAAGGACCCCTCAGTAGCCACATATTTTATGGAGCCCCCATCGGTCGTCACTTTGGCAACCCCCCACCTGCCCACATACCTCGCACTGGCAGGAAACCATAACCCATAAATTGAAAAGGGTTCTCCACGTGATGTTTGACTAACTTGGGCAGTTAGCCAGCCAACTCATCACCGTCTTGACCAAAAGAAGCCATCGAGGGATCACAATCGGAATCTCTTTATAGAGTTCCACAAAAAAAAAACAAACAGAAAACCAAAAGTGACTCCATCAAAAAAACAATAAATTCAAATAGATGCATAAATATGCCAAATGGCCAGGACCATAAAATCCTGCAGCATCAAGCAGCTCATTGAGCCGCTGGTTGGCTCTCTTACCGCCGCTGCGGCTCATTTATGGGCATTAAAAGTTTCAACGAGAACAGGCTCACACGGACAGCCAACACGTGTAGGTCCTTTATACCCTATAAAGGGTCAGACGGTCATTTTAATTTCCTTTATTCACACTAAGCAAATAGGCAGAAGGGCTCCTGCGAATCCATTAATCTGTACCGGCTGCCCGCGCGTAATGTTCATTTGTTCTTTTACTGGCGAAATCTAATTAATTTAATGAGTGTGAAAAGGACGATTTGCAAATCATAATAAACAAGGTGAGGCAAGAAAATAGAACCTTTTGCGTTCTCAGACGTTCGTCGGAAATTGTTTGCTGAAATTTCTCCCATATAATTCTCTGATTAAAGAATTTTGGTTAGTTCAGTTAAAATTCCTTTAGTCGTTCTTTTCAGAGAATTGCGTATTCGGTGTGGTTAAGCTAATTTGGTCCTTGCTTTATTTTCATGCTGATTTTCACTTATTTATGTGCATACTTAATGAATTTAATGTTTTATTAATGCCGGCGTGTAGCCGCTGCTGTTGCATGTGTCAAGTTCTTAAGTGACAAATAATTAACAACACTCCGCCAACAAAGGCACAACCCGCACACCCGCACAGCCTGCCTGAGGAGAAGTTGATGAAGATTTTTGCTTCACAGCCTTTGCTGGCAATGTTTCTCGGCTGGCGAACAAGGAGCCCAAGAGCAATAATCTGTTTAATATAATTTGCAATTTATATTAAGCTATTGAAATTTTATTGGGCAGAGAACGCGCGCCGAGCACCCAAAGTATCCGAGTCGAAGGTGAAGGCTTTTCGCCACCCACCAGCCCGCCGCCCAGGCAGCCTGCTTCCGCTTCCGTTCCGGTGCCCTTGCCGGAAGTCATTCGAAAACCGCCGAAGGTAAAATGGCGGGCATAATCCTCCAATGTGGGTATTTTTTTGCCCACCAACTCAGGCAAATATCTCTTAATATGCTTAATGGCAGCTGGCAGTACGCAAATCCCATGTCCTGGCAAGCAAGAATAAGGAGTCTGCCTTGGCCTCGCCGTACATCAAATGCGAGTAGGTTACATTATGAAAGTGATTTATTCATGGTACAGCCGGCACATGCAAATTTCGACATATAAGTACCATTCGTATTGTAGCTGCAATTCGAGGCACATTTGCATGCTCGCAGGCCGATTCCCGGCGACGGAGAAGTCAAATGCCTTTGAGTGCCTGAGGGTTGAGGGGCGAGAGCAGATCCGTAAAATATATGAAAATGGTTACCCGGTTCACTGGATCTGCTGCGAGGATTGAACGCTGAGTAATCAGCCTGGGAAAACCAGAGTCCCAAAACCAGAAGAACCCGAAAAATTCCCTTGATTTTCTTATTAGAAATTGAATTCATTCCCATTTCTTTTTCTCTTGGTAAGCTTCTTATAATTTGAAAAGTATTAATAGACTTTCGTTTGCGATTTTCAGGTGAAAACATTTTGAACGGCCCTTGGCGACCGTCACACTCACTTGGCTGGGATAACCGAGTTCTGGCTGCCGAGTTAGTTCGCTGGCAATTTGCAATTTGATGCGGCGCTCATCTTTGCATCAGGCACTGCCCGGCCACACACCCATCTCATCTTCAGCTTGTTGTGTGTGTGAGTTGGAAATCAAAATTATGGTAATCCGAACTGCAGGCGCGCTCGTGCGTGCGGCCCGCGGGGCTGCAGGGGCCCCTGGGCCACGGTGAATTGTCACCAAACAGCAGGGCGACCCTGTGACCTGTGACCCAGTCGGAAAGTCAATTACAAATGCATATACACAAAATGTGTAATTCCCAAAGGCAACTGAATTTTTGTTGCTTTTGTTTCTTTGCCATTAAAAAAATATTACGTATACGCGCGGGCCGTGGGTTGGTGGGCGATGAAAAAACAGACGGCCTGCAGGACAAGCAGACAGAATAAATACCATGGCTACAACAACAAGGACACCTGCACTGGTGCCGCAAAAAAATGCAACCAGCATATTTATGCAGCAGTAAAAATAAAACAAAGCAAACCCATCGAAATGATTGACGTGACAATTCCCCAGAAGCATAAAGCATCGGCAACCGACGACAATGCCAGTCATCAGCCGACTTTCGAACACCCTAACAGGTTTGGATTGTTCCTCATTCCGTTGTTGCCACTTCCTGGCCGACAATCGGATTCATTTCGGGCACGAATCCTTTCCGCAAATTAAGTTGGAAACGGTCGGATCCCGTTGGGGAAGAGGATTATGTCCTTGCCACGTCCTTCGTAGGGTATTAAAAAACATAAAATAAAAAGCGAATCAACTTTAAATGCCCCGGCATAAAAGGAAGCCAACATGTTGAATAAAAATTCATGGGCTGGCATTTTTTTCCCCTTCTTCTTCTGCCCAACGGCCAGCGCGTGTGTGCCGGCCGCCCACTCCGCATAATTGAATTAAGTGGGCGTGGCCCGACGAACCACTACCGCCTGTGCAGCGGCAGATTTGTGGAATCCTTTCGATGGAAACTTCAATAAATTAAGCCAATTCCTCCCGTCCATCGAATCAAAATGTAAAGTCGCTACAAATTCCCCTCTCATTTTGGCCCCAGCTTATTTCTCCTTCTGGCTTATCGAACGGGTGATAAGCCAAAGGGTCGCAATTAGATATCCGCCGCTTGGCCAGGCTGCCAAGCCCGCCGCCAATATTGGGGCACGTTTGGCCCAAGTAATCTACGCCCGGAATTAGGGTCCCGGCGCTGCTGGCGGCGCTATTAAGTTTCATGACCAGGCTCACTCGGCAGTTGGCATAGTTTCAGTTTTTCCATCCCCCATGTCGATGAGCCGAAGGCCCTGGGGGCTCCAAGGTGCTGGCTTCCTGTTATGACCTTTCACAAAAACTTTCCTCCATTCGATACGCATGAAAATCAAACTACAATTAAGCACAGAATCACAGAAATCTAACCAACCTTCAGCCGCCCTCCGCCCGCTTTTTCGTTGGTTGGTCAGCTCTCCATTTCTATCTGTCTCGGGGGGAGGAAGGCAACGGCCAGGATGCGAGACGGCATATAAGCAGACTTTCGATAAATTCCTAACCAGCTTCATGTCGGGGCATTAAATGTCAAACACACACGCTCCGGCCGACCTCCCTCGCCCCGAATATTTGGGCAGTTCATGCGGGCAAATCTTTATGAATTGAGAATTTCAGGAACTTATGCGAAGAATTATTTAGTGCGAAAGATATTTCAGCCGCTAGGAGAATCTAAAGAAGTTCAGCTATGAAAACACTGCAAACTTTTGTAAAGTTTAAGTTTCATATTAAAACAATCTTTCGATAATTGCGGAATCTTTTTTATCTTTTAAGTTCCTTGAACTTCTTTAACGTGATAATCTGTCGGCGACGCATAAACGCTCCGGGCTGCCAACTCGCATTTATGGCCGCCATTTCTTTTTATGCTTAGACAGCAAAACGACAGTCAACTGGCAGTCAATAGCGACGCCTGGCCAACCCTCCCGCCCCCGCCAGCAGAGCCGGCGCGATTTGCCCTCCGCTTGACCAAATTATCTAGTTATGTGTTGGCCAGGACCAAAGGGCCGTAGACTCGCAGCTGCGTCCTGACACCACCACGGCTACGGCTGTTAAGCGATGTCTGAAAATGTTGCCGTTGTTGTTGGGCTTTTTATTTAGTGCCTCGCAGTGTGTGACCCAAAAAGGAACTCAATCAAACTGTTGGCGGCAGACGGCGCACCCGCCGCGCTTAGTTAGCCGATTTGTTTAATATCCAAGCCGCAGGACCCTGAAAATCCCTGAAAGAAAACAACTGGCCGGTCGAAAATATCGTCTGCCTCGAGCGATACCCGGACGGACGGTTAGGTCAAATGGCTAGCTGTCCATGTGTCCAGTCGTCCGGCTTTGTTTGGCGCTGCCTTTGTGATTTATTTGGCTAAGCTGTCCCGAATCCAAACAATGCACAAAATCCTTCTCACACAAATTATACGCTACTTCCCTTGGCCTGTTAATCTGAATGCGGCTGAGTGTGGATGCGGAGGCGGCTTATCAAAACAAACTATTCGACCACCGGACACTTCAGTGGGCCAAAAGAACTCTGCCCTGGCCGACGCCTCTAATGTCGCCCGTCATCTCGAATGAGACGCACGAGTGCTCCCCCCAGGACGCGCGGAATGGTTTGGATGGCCTTTATTCAATCTGACAGCCGGACAAGGGACAGACATTCTTCCCTGCGAAAGGTGTTGGGCCGAAAACCGATGGATACATTTTGGTGGTGGCCGGTCCAGCGCCTTGAGGACTGCCCAATCCAGCAGCCTTGCTCGCCCTTTGGTTGCGGGGAGAGCATTAAAATTTTACTGCTAATGAGTTAATTATTTGATTTAGGTGCTGGTTTACCCACACACACATTAATTTTAAGCTGCGTCAGCTGGGAAAACAAAACTGATGGGGAAAGGAGCCACGCGTCGGGTTATAAATGTGAGGCATTAGCCGTGTTATTTACATACACTTCCACTCCAGCTACTCTCCCGGCCCCAAGACAAAGGCACAGGCCGCCCACAGGCTTGGGTTTTCTGGCAAGACATAAAACAAGGTGCGGCCGAATTTTTACAACTCTTTAGCGAATTAATTAAGACTGCCGCCATCTGTGGTTCTTCTTTGGTTCTTCGATTGATTGCCTGCTTAATAATCGCCAGCCGATAACCGCGATAAGCAAACAATCGAATAACCGAGGCAACCAGTGTGATTGGAAGGACCTTGTTTAATCACACCACAGCCGGATGGGCTAAGCTGATTGCGGCTTTCATGAAATCCTGTCTAGGCTCTCCACCTGCCAGCGGCTGAGGTCGCGGCTCATTAAAATTCACTTTCAACCGTTTTGCAAATATCCACAAAGATTGGGGCCATCTTGTTGGGGATTTTGCGGCCGGGCCGCTTAAGCCGATAGGCCTGCTGGCAAATCGAGCGGCTGCGAATGCAACAAGGCTCATTACGAGGACTGCGCCAAGTTATTCAAGTCCCCTGACCATGACCATGAACTTGGTCGGTCGGCTTGGCTGCAGCTTCCGTTGATGAGCACAGCGCACACTCAAAATGACCCCAGCAAATCCCACGGCGAAACCAAAGACCGCCCGCCATGGCTGACAGTCAGTCGCCCGCTGAGCCACCGCTGCGCCAAAGTGAGCCTCAAGATTTTAATCTTTTGTTTCGCTCAGACGACTCGCACAGCCTTGACAGCTGGGACTTCCTGTCTATAAGCCTCCGTGTGTACGTGAATGTGCGACAATCTTGAGCGGCTTAAGCAGCTTCAAGAGCAGCAATTTGAAATTCCGGGTATTCCTGAATACGCTTTGGCGTCAGGCGTTGATTGCGGCCAAGTATGCCCTTTCAAATCGTCTTCAACGATGTGAGGGTGCGAAATCTTAAACTTCCTTGCGAAGTCATTAAGAAATTCAGCAAAATTGCATACATTCGACTCGGGCAAGGGGGCGAGGGTGGCGGTCTGATTTCTCAATTGTGCGGGCAGCTGCCTCTTTTCTCGGCCAAGTGGCTGCGACACGCAGCAAGGTCACAAATCTTCCAGCATAGAAAATTCAAGCACTTTGTCTAAATAAATTAAAGAAAAATCAAATTATCGAAAGGAAATCAGGGAGGTCGGTCGGTGCTCCAAGTCTGGGGTACTTAGCGGGTTTAGGGAAAAAAAGAAACTCTCGGCTGTCTTATGCTGTTTAAAGGTCTTTTATTTTTGCAAGCACATCAGATGCCAAGGCTTGGGCTCCGGTAAGCTTTTGGATTAATAATATAATTGTATTCTTATTTTAATTCTAATTCAGATCGCGGCTTTTTGATTTTCTTTAAGCGTCCTGAATGTTATTTTATTTTATTATTATTTTATTTTATTTTTGCAAGCACATCAGATGCCAAGGCTTGGGCTCCGGTAAGCTTTTGGATTAATAATATAATTGAATTTTTATCTTATTTGTAATTCAGATCGCGCCTTTATAATTATCTTTAAGCGTCCTGAATGCGATCTTTTAGTTATTTTTGTAAATTACTTAGCCATTTTGACCTTTTTCTTCTCCTTAACAGGCGATGAAGTTTCCTCAACTGCTGGTTTCTTCGAAACCTTCTTGCCCTTTGGCTTGGCCTGCTCAGTGGCTTTGGGAGGAGCTTTGGTGTCTGCCTTGGCCTTTTTGGGCTTGGCTGGAGATTTGGCTGACTTTGCAGCTGGTTTCTTAGGTTTTTCAGATGATGCTCCAGGCTCATCGGTCAATTTGGGGGCTTTTCCTTTAGCTTTTGCTGAAGGCGGCGAAGAGTCCTCCTTCGCCGATTTGCCGCCCATTTTTGGTTTCAAAGTCTTCTTTTTTGGTGGCTGAAAACAAAGAGAAATAAGTGAATGGAACTCTCCAAACCCAAATCGATTTAATGTTACCTCCTTGGTCTTCTTGTTGGCAGTTGGAGCTGCTTTCTTCTTTTGCTCCTTTTCCTTTTTCAACTCGGCTTTCTGCTGTTCCTTTTCCTTCTTCAGCTTCTCCTTGGCTGCGGCCTTGGCCTTGGCATTCGCCTGGCGCTCCTTCATCTTTTCGATGGCCTGGGAGCTTTTCTTGGCCTCCGCCGACAGCTTAAACGAACGCTTCACCTGCACCAGCTTCCCCTTCTCCACCTCCGCCTTGATCACCTTCAAGATTCTGCGCGACAGCAGCTTCTCGTTTTCCACCTTCGCGTTCGCTTTGGTGAACTTGACAATGGCGGCCACAGAAGAACCATTGCGCTCGTTCAAGCCGGTAATGGCGGCCATCACGAGGGCCAGGGTCGGTTGGAGTTTTGACTTCTCGTCACCGGAGTTCTTTTCAATCGTTTTAGTTTCAGGCATTGCCTTGGCGTTCGGAGACGACGTGGGATACATGTTATTTTCTTTGTCCTCCTCGATGCCCTCGTCGCCTTCGTCGGAATCGGCAGCCTCTTCTTCTTCTTCACCGCTTGCAGCTTCAGATTCCTCGGAATTTACCTCTAACTCGTCCATTTCTTTTTCCGATTCCACGTTGTCCTCAGGCTCGCTGGAATCTCCATCTTCCAAGTTTTGCAGTTTAATATTTTCCAGTAAATACATCACGCGACGAAAATTACAAAATTAACCACACGGGAACAAAAAACCTGCACTAATGCCAAGCGCGCGGAAAGAAAACTGTAGTCGCCGTCTCCTTTTCAGACCTCTTTCTCTCCAAGTGCTGCCAGATTGTTTTATTCCTATTCGAAAGCCAAGCTGCTGATTGTAGTGACAACCCTGCCAAAGCGAAAGAGTGAGGGAGAAGAGTTGCACTGGCCGATCCGTTAGAATGAAACACGCAAGCAAATTGGAAGCCACGCGGTCATGAGCAGAATTTTGGGAATCTGCAGTTTCCTTTGCCTATTACTTTGCCCAGCGATCTCCACACCAACCGAGGGTAAGCATAAAGTTGCCCACAACAACCCCACTCACCCCAAGCCAATTCCAGACCTCTTGGAGCTCTCATGTTTCCTGGACTCGGAATGCGCGGACCTCCAACAGGCGGGCCTGTCCAAGGCGCGCTGCCTGGAGGGCGTGTGTCGTTGCTCCAACGTGGAGAGCGGCGAGCGGATCGACTGCCAGCCGCAGGTAAGAATCTAGAACTCCTGGACATTCCTCTAGTGCCGCTGTGCTTTCAGGCTAAGAAACTCAACAATTTCATTGGTGGTCCCTGCCCCTGCAGCCAGGAGAATGCCGAGTGCGAGGCGCAGCAGTGCTACTGCCGCGAGGGCTTCACCGCCAGCGACGATCGCCGCCGCTGCCTGCCGCTCCAAGTGCCGCTCAGTGAGGCCTGCGAAACCGACAGGCAATGCCAACTGGCGGACACCTTCTCCGTGTGCCACAACAACCAAAGGCAGTGCATCTGCAAGGACTACTACGAGCCCCACAACGGCCAGTGCCTGGCGCTGTTGGGTAAGTTCCCAGCCTGGCGTTCTCGCTCATCTAATCAAGGATCCCCACAGAGTCGCGCTGCGCAAACGACACGGACTGCGGCCGCTGCGGAGCTGCTCTGTGCCTCATCGATTTGGGTAAATGCGCCTGTGCTGCTGGCTATGTCCGCGGCCAGAACAGCACACGCTGCACGCAGGGTGTGGTCTTCGGCGGGCCCTGCACCCACAGCGCCGAGTGCCAGCTGAGATTGGGAGCCCCTGGCACCTGCCTGGGCCGCCGCTGCACTTGCCGGCCTCATTTCTATGCCAGCGAAAGCAACGCCAACCTCACCGAGGACAGCCAGGACAGGCAAATAGTCTGCCTGCCCAAAATAGGTAAGCCAACAGTCAAGCCAACCAGCCAGCCCAACACCTTTAACCTTTTCCAGACTACGGTTCCTATTGCCGCAACAGCAGCGACTGCGAGGAGCGGCCATTTGGAGCCGCCGAAATTATTCCTGTGGCCGCCATGAGCTGCAAAATGGGCGAGTGCCATTGCAGCAGCGGCCATCGGGTGGAGGACAATAAGATCTGCTTGCCAGTGGGAGACGCGGCGGCAGGAAGCCAAGAGAATCGTTGGGTTTTATTCGGTTTGGCGGCGGCGCTGGTGCGGAACGGACTGAAATGATTTTTGGGTCTAGTTTATTCATTTTTCAATTTGTCTACAATTTATACATTTACATCGAAATATATTGTTGATTAAAGATTGAAGGTAGGAGGACAAATCGCGACCAACATAATCCCCGGGCGGGGCGGGGGCGGATAATACTTGAGGTGGAAAATAAGGACACCAAAAACAAAACAAAACTTTTTACATTTTCGATCTTTCATTGATTTTTTCTCTTTTTTTGGAATGCTACGACATTTTCAATTTCATGGACGATTGCAAAAAGGGAAGGAACAAAAAACACACATTCATTGATTGGGCAACTTAAAACCTAACAAAAAACATTTATAAACTTTAACAAATCGGTTGGCCGGCGGGGCTGCTGCGTGTTAACAATTTGCGTGTCTGTGTGTGTGGGGGGCGCTAACTCTTATGTACAATTCGACGGCCCGACTCGGCGGCTCGGCTGGGGTTTTCTTTACTTTCTATTAATACGAAACGCGCAGGGGTTAAAATATGTTTATCTTTTAGTTTTTTGCTTTTGTTGGGGCGAACAAGATTTAAACTTTAACTAGTTATTGTTCAAGTGGCGCTGCGACGAGGGCGACTTGGCTTGGCTTCGATTCCAATTGAAATTTAAACGTATGCGATTATTTATATAGATAGGTTCGTATGTATTGTGGATATAGGTTTATATATATAGAAAATCGGATGCGTGGGCATCTGAAAATATTGCAAACGGGGTTGGGGGGGCGAGGGAATGAAACAAAATTTTGGACAAAAATCAAAAACAAAAAATAAAATATTAAACAATTAACAGAAAGAAATCTAATGGCGCGAGTCCCTAGGATAGAATTCAGCCAAAATCGAGGCCGGAATACGTTTAAGCATCTCCTTGGGGAAGATACGCAGCAACTGCCAGCCGATGTCCAAGGATTCGAAGACGGTGCGATTCTCATAATTGCCCTGCAAATTTCAATTCAATTTAAAACCAAACTCCAATTAAATCACTCGATTAACTCACCTGCGAGATGAAGTTCTTCTCGAACTTGGTCAAGAACTCCAAGTACAGCAAATCGTCGGGCGTGAGGGCCTCCTCACCCACCACAGCCTTCATGGCCTGCACGTCCTTGCCAATGGCATAGCAAGCGTACAGCTGATTGGACACATCCGAGTGGTCCTTGCGGGTCATGCCCTCGCCAATGGCCGACTTCATCAGACGCGACAGCGACGGCAGCACGTTGACTGGTGGGTAGATCTGTCTGTTGTGCAGCTGACGATCCACATAAATCTGGCCCTCCGTGATGTAGCCAGTCAAATCGGGAATGGGATGGGTGATATCGTCGTTGGGCATAGTCAGAATGGGGATCTGGGTGATGGAGCCATTGCGACCCTCCACACGACCGGCGCGCTCGTAGATGGTGGCCAAATCGGTGTACATGTAGCCGGGGAAACCGCGACGGCCGGGCACCTCCTCACGGGCAGCGGACACCTCACGCAGGGCCTCGGCGTAGGAGGACATGTCGGTGAGGATGACCAGCACGTGCTTCTCGCACTGGTAGGCCAGGAACTCGGCGGCGGTCAGGGCCAGACGGGGCGTGATGATGCGCTCGATGGTGGGATCGTTGGCCAGGTTCAAGAACAGGCAGACGTTCTCCATGGAGCCGTTCTCCTCGAAATCTTGCTTGAAGAAGCGCGCGGTCTCCATGTTCACGCCCATGGCGGCGAAGACGATGGCGAAGTTGTCGGTGTGGTCGTCGAGCACCGACTTGCCGGGCAGCTTGACGAGACCGGCCTGGCGACAGATCTGGGCAGCGATTTCGTTGTGTGGCAGACCGGCAGCCGAGAAGATGGGGATCTTCTGGCCACGGGCAATCGAGTTCATCACATCGATGGCGGAGATGCCGGTTTGGATCATCTCCTCGGGGTAGATACGGGACCAGGGGTTGATGGGCTGGCCCTGGATGTCCAGGAAGTCCTCGGCCAGGATTGGGGGTCCCTTGTCGATGGGCTTGCCGGAGCCGTTGAACACGCGGCCCAGCATATCCTCGGACACGGGCGTGCGCAGGATATCGCCGGTGAACTCGCAGAGGGTGTTTTTCGCATCGATGCCTGAGGTGCCCTCGAACACCTGGACGACGGCCTTGGTGCCGCTGACCTCGAGCACCTGACCGGAGCGGACGGTGCCATCGTTGAGACGCAGCTGGACGATCTCGGCGAACTTGGGGAACTTGACTTCATCCAAAATGACCAGGGGGCCGTTCAGCTCGGCCCAGCGAGGCTGCTCGGGTCACGCCAGGGAGGCGAGACCGAACATGCCCAGGGCGATGAGGAAGCCGAAGACGCCCACGACCGTGGACATGACCGTCCAGGTCTTGAGGGTCTGCCCTGTGCTGAGGCCGAAGAAGCGGCTCACGAGCCAGAACCCCGAATCGTTGACATGGCTCACCACCGATGACCCACCGGCCGTCGCGGCCACGAGCGCCACGAGCTGGACCGCGTTGTAGTCCCC
>JBAMCP010001752.1:0-18337 GCA_037075105.1 Lissocephala sabroskyi
CTTGGCGAGCCTCAAAACGATACGAACGCTAATCTAAGTGCCATTCGAGCTGTGAAGTAATCGCCTTTGGGGGATTGGTGAATGCACTCAAAGTTCACAACTCAATCGGTTTGGCAAAGTGGAGAGTGAGGACCTCAAAATTGCATTGTCAGTTGACTAACATCTGTGTACAAATATTCTTCTAGATGGCCACCAATAATGCCTTCGAAATGGATCACGTAAGTACTTCAAACTCCAGAGCAACTCTGCGGCTATATGGGGTTGCTTTTGAGAAAGGAACAAAGAGATTAGATATTGATCTTTGTTTAATTGTTTGGATCCTCAGTGCTCGATCTAGATAAGTTAATCAGGGTTTTATATAGCATTCAGATATGCAAGCTTAAAGTTCGGGAAAGGGGAATCCCAGGAAATAATAATTGAGATCTCGAAGAGTTTACAGTGATCAAGCCAAGCCAATAGAGTCCCTTCGAAGAGTCACTGATAATCTTTGGTAGACTCGACCATAAACTCTTTTAGGTGTATAACAAATCCTTATTTGCTTTCTGATATAGAACTCATAATATATATAGAGGACCTATTGAATGTAGAAGATCTTTCAGAAGACTAAAATCCCATAAAAAATTGAGCTATGCTTTGGGAAAGAAATCAATCGTAGCTTAAATTCCAATCCATTATTAATTTTCCCTTCTTTCTAAAAACTTTTGAGGCGCCTTGATTGAGTTTCCATAAAAAGAATGCTAAAGATTTCATCCATCTTATTTTGGTAGTTCTTAACAATCTTAACATAAAAATAATCATCTCTGACGCTTCGAAAACTTTAGAACCTGTAGAAATTCATAATCGATCGCCTTTAATCTTTCCCTTAAATTTCGATTTGGTTCTTGACCCTCAAATGCCATAAATTTAAAGGCAGTTAAAGTTGGATTTCTATCAAATTGCTACGATTGAATGTGAGTGTTTTATGAGTCACACGATTCATAAATTCGGGGCACTTGAATTTCCCCGAAATCCGTTCCACAACTGAGTCAACCGATAAGCCCAAGAAAAAAGTATAAACCTCGATTCTCTGACTCTTTCAGCCTGCGAATGGAAAGGAGCAGCCAAACTCAGCAAACGATAAGGTAACTAAGCCTTCCTAACTAAGCCTATCACATATCAGAATATTAAAAGATTCCTCGCCAGACTGATTTCGAACTCGCCTATGGCGATGGACCTGTGGGCGGAATGGAGGCCGAGCAGCTCGGCAAATCGGAGAGCCAACTTTCAAAGTACATAAAACTGGCACTCAAGATCCTTATACATGTGGTGGTGGTGGGTTACTTTGCCTATGCCACGTACTACTACACGGACAAGAGTGAGTATGGCAGCCTGGAAAGGAGCGGCGACTCATTGAGGAATTTCAGAGAACCACGACTGCGTGTGGAAACCGAATCTGGAGATATGCGGGATACGTTTCTGCACCGGCTACGGGATGCTGGTCCTGCTGACCGGCTTCATTTACCTGGGACTCTTCTATTACTTCATCTTCAAGCCCAAAATGGGCAAGAGCCTGCACCGCAGATACCTCCAGCCCTTCGGCAAGACCTGGCACTCCTTCAGCCGAACTCGGTGGGTAGACGGACTTAAGTCCCCGAAATAGATTCTTCTAAGCCAATTCCCTTTTGCAGGATTGTCTCGGGGGTGATGATTGGTGTGTTGCTGGCTGCCCTGGCCATTTTCCTGTTCTTCGAGACCCGCGAAGAGCCCAGCAAGCTGGTGGCCTTGATTGCCCCTTGCTTCTTTATTCTGGCGGGCTTTGTGTTCTCCACCAAGCGGCGAGCCATCAAATGGCGCATTGTGGTCACGGGAATCACCTGCCAGTTCATCCTGGGAGTGATCTGCATCCGCTGGAAGGTGGGCCGCGACATCTTCCAGTGCCTGGGCGACAAGGTGGCCACCTTCCTGGCCTACACCGATGACGGCAGCCGCTTCGTGTTCGGCAACAAACTGATCGACGATCAGGTCTTCGCCTTCGCCATACTCCCGGTGATCTTCTTCTTCAGCTTCTTCATTTCCATCCTCTACTACCTGGGGGCCATGCAGTGGGTGGTCATGAAACTAGGCTGGATCCTGCAGCAGATCCTGGGCACCACCGTCTGCGAGAGCGTCAACTCGGCCGCCAACATCTTCCTGGGCATGTCCGAGAGTCCGCTGCTCATTCGGCCGTACATCAACAAGCTGACCAAGAGCGAGATCCACTCGATTATGGTCTCGGGCTTTGCCACCACCTCGGGCACTGTCCTAGCGGCTTATTTGTCCTTTGGGGCCTCGGCTGCCCATTTGATTACCTCGTCGGTGATGGCTGCCCCGGCCACCCTGGCCATTTCCAAGCTCTACCTGCCCGAGACCGAGGAGAGCCAAACGACCAGCGACACCATCCAGCTGGAGAAATCGTAAGGAAGCTTTAATTATTAACCCTCCCAGGATACTAATAAGTTTGTTTTTAGGACGGACTCCTCGCTGCTGGACGCTGCCTCGAGCGGGGCCAGCAATGCTCTGCCGATTGTCCTGGGCATCATCGCCAACATTGTGGCCTTTGTGGCCTTCGTGGCCTTCCTCAACGGCGTGGTCAGCTGGCTGGGCTCCCTGGTGGGGCTCGAGCAGGTGGACTTCGAGTGGCTCTTCTCCAAGCTCTTCATACCCCTCGTCTGGTCGATGGGCGTGCCCTGGGACGACTGCGTGCCGGTGGCCCGCGTCGTGGCCACCAAGACGATCATCAACGAGTTCGTGGCCTACGAAAGGCTCGGCGCCTACAAGGCCAGCGGTGAGATTTCCGTGAGTAGCCAACTCCCAGAAACAGCCAACGGAATCCTAATGAATCCTTTGCGCAGGCCCGCAGCGTGGGCATTGCCACCTTTGCGATCTGTGGCTTCGCCAATCCCAGCTCCCTGGGTATTCTCATTGGCTCGCTGAGTGCGATGGCCCCGCACCGCAGGGAGACCATCACCCGGGTGGCCTTCCGGGCCTTCATCGTGGGCAGCATTGTGTGCTTTGTGTCTGCGAGTTTTGCGGGTAAGTCGAGGGAATCCTGGAAAAAGCTTTTCTAATTTGGGGTTTTTTGTAGGTATCCTGCTGCAGGAGGATGTGGAGCAAAAGGTGTACGAGGAAATCTTCAGGAAATTGGGCCGCAACTTCACAGCCATTTGAGAGCAAGCAGGACCTTTTGTTTGGGGATTGGGGAGTCCTTTTTGAAACTAAGCAATCGAACGAAATTCAATAAAAAATTTAATAAAACCAAACACCGCCCCACACCTACACACACACACACACGATATGGCCGAAGAACCCGCCGTCGAGGACGAGGAGAAAACGGAATCCAAGACTTGGAAATACGCGAAAATCATCCTGCACATCCTCTTCCACATTTGGTTCATTTGCTACTTCTGCTGGTGCACTTATTATTATGTTATGTTCAGTAAGTCTCGAGTTGGGGGCAGTCGATCGCCAGGACTAAGCCTGTTTCCTTGAAGATCGCAACTCCTCCGCCTGCCAGCCCCCAGCGAAGGACGACAACTCCACGGTAGTCGTGAAGCTCGACATTCATTGCGTCTTGAACTGGTGCTACGGCTACGGCTTCCTGCTGGTCCTGTTCATCCTTTTCTACATCCTTTTCCTCTACTACTGGGTGTTCAAGCCGTTGGTGGGCAAAAAGCTCTACGACACCACCGTCGAGCCGGCCGTCGACAAGTGGATGGAAGTCAGCCGCACCCTGTAAGTCGTTTGAAGACTCCCCAGCGTCCTTCCTTCTAGAGCCGCTTATTCTAGCATCCTGTCGCTCGTCATGCTGGCACTGGTGATCGCCTTTGTGGTCCTGGTCATTGTCTTTGAATCGAGAAATGACATGAGCAAGGTCAGAGGCGCCGTTGGCCCGGTTATCTTCATCGTGCTGGGCTTTGTGTTCTCGAAGCATCCGCGGAGCGTGCCCTGGCGTATTGTGGTGCACGGCATTCTCGGCCAGTTCATCCTGGGGATCATAATTCTGCGCTGGCACCGCGGTCGCGATGTCTTCGACTGCCTTGGCGACAAGGTGGCCGTTTTCCTGGGCTTCGCCACCGACGGCGCCAAATTCGTCTACGGCCAACGGATCGTCGATGAATTCGTCTTTGCCTTTGCCATCCTGGCGGTGATCTTCTTTTTCAGCGTGTTCACCAGCTGCCTCTACTATCTGGGCGTCATGCAGTTCGTCCTGCGCGTCTTTGGCTGGCTCCTCCAGGCCATGATCGGCACCACCGTCTGCGAGAGCGTCAATGCGGCTGGTAACGTCTTCCTGGGAATGTCAGAGAGTCCGCTCATGATTCGTCCTTACATCGATCGGCTGACCAAAAGCGAAATGCACACGATCTGCGTGTCTGGCTACTCCACCGTGGCGGGCACTGTTCTGGGGGCCTACATATCCTTTGGGGCCAACCCAGCCTACCTGATCACGGCCAGCGTGATGGCCGCGCCGGGCTCCCTGGGATTCGCCAAGCTCTTTTATCCGGAGACCGAGGAGTCGCTTACCAAGTCCGACAACATTGAACTGGAGGAATCGTAAGTAATCAGGCCTCTTAGAGTCTCCAGGAGTCTGAAAGCTTCCTTTTTTTAGAGCGGACTCTTCGCTGTTGGATGCGGCGGCCAGCGGCGCCAGCAACGGCATGATGATCGTCCTGGGGATCGTCTCGAATATCATAGCCTTCCTCTCGATCATTGGCTTCATGGACGCGCTGTTCATGTGGTTCTTCGAGCTGGCGGGCAAGGACAACATCACGTTTATCCTGCTGCTCACGAAGCTCTTCATGCCGCTCTCCTTCATCATGGGCGTGCCCTGGTACGACTGCGAGAAGGTCTCCCGGGTCGTGGCCGAGAAGACCATCATCAACGAGTTCGTCGGCTACATGAGCCTCGGCAAGATGATCGAGAACGAGGAGATCGATGTGAGCTAACAAAATTTCCACTCTGTTTTTTTCTTTCTCAGTTTCAATCCTTGCAGCCTCGAAGCGCTGCGATTGCCACTTTTGCCTTGTGTGGCTTTGCCAATCCCGGGTCCTTGGGCATCCTTATAGCCGCTTTGAGTGCCATGGCGCCCACTCGAAGGCCCGACGTCACCAGGGTTGCCGCGCGCGCCTTTTTCGCCGGCAGCTTCGTCAGCTTCACTTCGGCCTCTTTCGCAGGTACAGTTGTGCGCGCCTAACGGTAATCAATTGATTCCTTTCTGATGCCGCGGCAGGTATACTCCTGCAAGAGGATCAAATCAAGGCCCTCAACCAGAAGATAGCCGACAGCATTAACCCGCGTGCCAGCGACCTGGACTTCTTCAACTCCATGAGATAGGAGAATCAAACCGCAGTAGGCCGAAGTTGAAAGTTCCCTCGACACACAAAACACACACACACACAGCCGACAGGCACACACTAAACATTGAACACAATTCCAAACACACGTCTTTAGTTTAATTTAGCGCGAGCTGCAATGGCCGAAGAAGCCCTTGGCGAGGAGGAGGAGAAGGAGGAGTCGCGCTGCTGGCGGATCACAAAACTTGTGCTCCTGATTATTTTCCACATCTGGTTCATCACGTATTTCGCCTGGTGCACTTTCGTTTTCTTCACTTACAGTGAGTTGCCGAGATCTGCAAATAGATCCTGAAAGTTATTTGGGTCCTTTTTCCAGAACGAACCGATGAGAAATGCCATCCGGTGAAGGCCACCAACGACACCACGGAGCCCGAACCGAAGCCACACATCCTGTGCGACATTAACTGGTGCACGGGCTACGGGTTCCTGGTGTTCCTCTTCTTCCTCTTCTACATCCTTTATATATATTATCAGCTGTTCAAGCCGAAGATCGGCCAGGCCATGTACGACAAAGGGATCGAGCCAGCGGTCGACAAGTGGATCGAGGTCAGCCGGCGAATGTAAGTTTGCAGTTGCGTTTGTGGCTGATTTCAAAACTGATCCTTTTGCCAGGATCATCTCGATTATAATGTTGGTTTGCGTGATCGTCTTCATGGTGGGGGTGATGTTCTTCGAGGCCAAGGACAATCCCCCCAAGCTTATTGGCATTTCGGGCCCGGTGATTTTCATTTTTTTTGGCTTCTTGTTCTCGCGGGACATGCGGGCGATCCCCTGGCGCATTGTCGTCCACGGCATCCTCGGCCAGTTCATCCTGGGCCTGATCTGCCTGCGCTGGGCCTTCGGCCGCTCCATCTTCCAATGCGCCGGCGACAAGACAGCCCGGTTCCTCTCCTTCACCGACTTCGGCGCCCGCTTCGTCTACGGCAACACCATCAGCAACGAGTTCGTCTTCGCCTTCTACATCCTGGCGGTGATCTTCTTCTTTAGCGTGGTCACCAGCTGCCTCTACTTCCTGGGCGTCATGCAGTTCGCCCTGCGCGTCTTTGGCTGGCTCCTCCAGGCCACCATCGGCACCACCGTCTGCGAAAGCGTCAATGCAGCCGGCAATGTGTTCCTGGGAATGTCTGAGAGCCCGCTGATGATTCGTCCTTACATCGATCGACTGACCAAAAGCGAACTCCACACGATCTGCGTGTCCGGCTACTCCACCGTGGCGGGCACTGTTCTGGGGGCCTTCATCTCGTTCGGGGCCAATCCTGCGTATCTGATCACGGCCAGCGTGATGGCCGCTCCGGGGTCTTTGGGATTCGCCAAGCTCTTTTATCCCGAGACCGAGGAGTCGGTGACCAAATCGGAGAATATACAGCTGGAGAAATCGGAGGACACCTCGCTGCTGGATGCCGCGGCCAGCGGAGCCGCCAACGGCTTGATGATCGTCCTGGGCATCGTGGCCAACATTGTGGCCTTCATTTCCATACTCTCCTTCTTCAATGCCGTCGTGGCCTGGATCTTCGAGCTAGGAGGCGTCAACGACATCACCTTCATCTACCTGGCCACCCGGATGTTCATGCCGCTGGTCTTCGTCATGGGCGTCCCATGGCACGACTGCGAGCTGGTGGCCGGTGTGGTGGCCGAGAAGACCATCATCAATGAGTTTGTGGGCTACATGAGCCTGGGCAAATTGATCAAGGATAATGCCATCGAGGTGAGTGAGCCGCCGGCTGCCAATCAAATGGAATTACCTTTCTGTCCGTTGCAGCCTCGAAGTGCAGCGATTGCCACTTTTGCCTTGTGTGGGTTTGCGAATCCTGGTTCCCTGGGTATACTTATAGCCGCCCTGAGCGCCATGGCCCCGACCCGACGGCCGGACATTACCCGGGTGGCTGTGCGGGCCTTTTTTGCGGGCAGCTTTGTGAGCTTCACTTCGGCCTCGTTTGCTGGTGGGTGAACTTGACAATTTATTGTCCTGCCAAGCGTGTAACTTTGTGGTTTAGGGATCATGTTGAAGGAAGAAGAGGCCAACCGAATAGCTGGCAAGTCCTTCGACCTGGAAGAACCCTGGCCCGAGGAGAGAACCAACACTTTCATGAATATCTAAGAAATTTACTGAGCGAACTTGGTGGTGATGTCCTGCAGCTTGCCTGTGACCAAGGCCAGAAATGACAGCTCCTCTTTTTGCAGTTGGTGGGCGCCCAGTTCCTCGCAGGACTCGTACAGTTCGCGTATAATTTCCTTGGCCTCGGAGCGTTTTCTCTTCAAGCTTTTCCTCCTTTGGCAGTCGTGTGTTCCGTACAGAAAGCGAGCCAGCCTGCCGTAGTCCATGCTGTTGGCCGCTGGCGAAGGACTCGGGGCCGAAACGACCCGCACCACCTCCTGGAGTACAGGATTCTCGGCAAAGTCCCCTCGACTCGCATGACGCCAGAGAAACTTCTGCATTTGAAAGCAGCTCGTTGGTGAGCCGGCCAGGAGTTTCAGGATTTCGTTGATTTGATGGTCGCCCAGCCTTGGCAGCACCTTGAAGAAGGCATTGAGGAGCAACTCGCTCTTCTCGCTGCCCCAAAGCCACTTGGCGTTTCCAATGAACTGGCGGGGCCAATTCAAGGGCTCCCGCGGGGCCGAAGTCTTCGCCAGCAACTCCAAAGCAGCCACCTGTCAATGTATTTGAAAATAAAGTTAAAATCCGTGCCAAGAAGCTCGGGCGTCTTTGTTCTCTTGCCATTTCGTAGTAGGCCTCCACCGGCAGCCGCTGGCGGGCCGAATGCGCCAGCAGCAGCCTGGGCAGGCTGTGGGCCTCAAGGAGCCGCGACGGTTGGCTTTGCAGCAGACGGAAGTCGTTCAGGCTGAAAGCAATGCTTCTTCGGTTGTCCCTGTTAAAGCCTTCGAAGTAGTCGATGAGCCGCTGGACGTGCAGTTGGCTGGGCGCCGTCGAGAACCTGGCGTACAAATCGTTGGCCTGCCGCCAGTAGGCCAGCAGGGCGGCTGATCCGCCGCAGCTGCGGTGCTGGTCGGGCTCGTTGAGGCTGCGAAAATAACAAAAATAAAAACCTTCGAGTAACAGGAGTTGTAAATTTCCCCTACCGATAATACAGAAGCAGAACATCCGCGCTGATTTGTCCCTCGGCGAAATCCTGGCTGAAGAGGCTGGCAATGAGAATTTGGTTCAAACTCTTCGAGTTCAGAGTCCAGAGAAAAGCGGCCAGCAGCTCAGCCACGCGATCATAGCGCTCAGCGTTAATGAAGAAGCTTTTTGTCTTTAGCAACGAGACAAGCAGTATTTCCAGGATGTTCATTGTGTCGGCGGTAAAAGGAAAACTTCGCTGGGTTATGACAACGGTCAGAAGGCCCAAATAGAGTTCAAAGTATCTTTCTTCGTACTCAGCAACAGCTTTTTTTATATGCTAAAAATATAACAAGAATTTAATGTGAAACTGGGAAAGACGCGCTTTTTACCTCCTTGAAATCCTGGCGTTCAAACAAGAGCAAGAAAATCTGTACGGCCGCCTCTCTGATGTTCTCGTGAATCGACCGGGAGATTTCCGGATTCGGGCTAGGATGCGGCATCCTGTAGTCCAACTATAGATAATTGAAAGGTCTTTAAGGGACACCCTGCAGGACTCACATTGCCAGCTGGAAGAGCTCCACAAATGAGGCCATAAAATCGCCGGGAAAATAATTCACGCCGCCTTCGATCACACTTTTCAGCAGCCACAAATGTCCATACATGAGCTTCGCGTAGTCCTCCGTCTTGTCCAGTGGCACGTGCATATTGTCCTGCAGAGATAGTTTATAAATGAAAGGACGATTAAGGACGGCACTTGGGTACCTCATGGCACAGGGCTTTTAGCTGAACAACCACCCTTCCGCAGAGGTGGAAGAGAACGTTTTGCAGCCATACGGGCGTCCTCTCCAGGAGCTCAAATTTGACGGGCTCCTTCTGGCAGTGGTCCATGCAAATGCGGGCCAGCGTGCTGCCCGCGGCGTAGTAAGCCTTGATGTATTTGGCTGGGGTACTTAGAAGGTCTGCTATCCTGATGATTTTGTTGAACACTGAAAACTTAAAAGTCAAAGAAGAATCCGAAAAAAGTCCAAATCACTCACTTGATAATATGCAAGAATCCAAATGCTTAGAGTCCTTTGAAATACTGCGCAAAATGCTGAGGATCAAGTAATACAAGGCAATTGCCTCGCTGGTCAAATTCTTATCAAAGTCGACCTGAATCTGCAACCTAAGCAAAGGTTAAAGGATCTAAGATCAATTGGCAAGCCAGTTACCATTGCTTCTCCAACTTCAGCGTGTAGTGGACGAGGGTGAGGGCAAAGTCGGCCAGGTTGAAGCAAAACTCATCGCCGACATTCCCATGCATCAGCTTAGTCTTGCCCCAGGCCAGGAATAGTTTACATTGTTTAGCGAGATCCTTAAAATCGGTCGAGTTCTCGGCCTTAACAATGGTTCTCTGGAAGAGAAATGAAAACCATTAGGAAGGTTATTGGCGCGTTATAGCTTACTTACCAGTTGCTTCAGCCATTTGTGAAGGTAGGGGAATATAAACATGCAATCTTGGACACTCGAACGTCCTGCGGCAATCTGGGTTAAGTGGATTCTCAGAATTTTGTTGAACCACAATTCGAAAACTTGAATGTGTGGTTCTCCGGTCAACAGAGCGCGTTTACATATTTCTATGACCTTCGAGCTGCCCACTGCTTCAAGGTCTCTGTCATTTAATTGTTTTAAATCCTTTAGCTCTCTTACACGATCCATAATTGATCCGACTTTCATTGTACTAGGCCAAGTCTATTCCGCGCTTCAAAACAATTGCCCACAAATTCATCGGACTATCGATTTAGTCGATAGGAATCCCTTAATGGCTTGCCAGACTGCTTAAGCAGTAACCAGAGTTGCCCGCGCTTATATTTGTAAAACGTCAAATAAACTAATGAAATTATTACAGGAATATTGTTCAAAATTAAACATAACAAGAATAATCAAATTGTGCTATCGTTGTCTTAAATTAAAGTGTTTTTTTCTATGGCGTTGCCAGATTTAATACAATGCGGTCCGGCAACACCATATTCAACATCGTGGCGTTCGAATCAAAATCGAATAGCGATAAATTTGTATTCGGCTCGGCCATTTCATTTTTAGAACGTGCGAGATGAAGACGTGCAGAGATGTAGAACTGTAATAATTAAAGATTGTTAAATTGGTGAGTAAAATTATAAGATTTTAAGAATGCTCCTACTTAATATGATGTGTATTTATACCGCCCCAGTCTGAATGACTCTGTGTTGATTGGTTTCCTGCTGATTTATTGCCTCTTACCTGCCCTTGTGGCGCCCGCCAAAGACCCAGATAAATTGCAAGTTTATTTAATGAAATATTCATTACTTTTACAGATGATCAATAAAATGCCATAGGATGGCAAGGAAATACTTGAATACACCAGGCTAGGATGCCTGCCCACGTGGTGAAATGCGCCGGCAACGTCGAGACAAAAGCGAGGTTAGAATCGTTCGATTTCTAAGGGAATATAAAAATCCCTTTATGATGTGTTTTTATTACCGCCCCAGTCGGAGAAATGATGTCGATTGGTTATTTTAGCTGATTTAATGCTATAAAATATTTATATTTAAAAAAATCTTGTGGAATTTAACTAATTTCTGGATGTTTTTCAGATGCCGCCCAAACACGTGGACAGCGGAACCCCAAGGCGGGAAATGTTAAGGTAAAAATAGAAAAATACTTATAGATTTTAGAATTAACTGATGATATCAAAAGTAGACAAGCATATAACTGAACTAATTATGTGGACTTCTATTTTCGACTGATTTTAAAAGTTTTCAATTAATTTTGATGCCCTCAAGAACTTTTCTGACTTCGATTTTCTTTTTCCTTTGCAGATCTGCCAGCCTCTAGCAATTTGTGAGGGTGATCTTACTTAGATCTATTGAAAGACAGTTAAGGTAAGAATAACTAAAGAAAGTCGTAATTTCCAAGGCAATGATGAACACCTTTTTAAAGCCAAACAGTTATCCCTGTCATAAATGATAATTGATGATACTTTAAGCTGACATTTTTTCACTCTCTCTGAATATTAAGTAACCGATTATGGAATTCAACTAATGAGTGTCTTTATATTCCTTCCAGATAATAACCGTCTGTGCCTGTGCAGGATCGAGAAGAGATAAACCCGAATAGGTAGGTTCTTGGGAATTTTGTTGTTTGAAATATTTCATGATGTTTATTTATACCGCCCCAGTCGGAAGAATAATGTCGATTGGTTCTGTTTACTGATATATTTCATACAAAGAAATTACTTTCCTTAAGTCTCTTTAGAGATCTTGCAATAACAGTTTCACTTGTCTTATTTTCAGAGTCGCTGAAAAGGACTTATAGGAAGAATCGGGAGCGGACTTAAGGTGCGTTTCATTGTCCCGTTTTATACCGCTTTCGTTTTCTGATGATAAAACAGAGGACAAGCATATACCTGAATTTCTCATGTTGCCTTACACAAGTCTGATCCAAAAATGAGATTTAATGATATTCCAAAGTCGATCAAATGAAACTTATAGTTTATTTTCCTTCTTGCAGACCTCGACAAGGACAGTTCTCTGAAAAGGAAGGGATTATATCTGGCCTTATAAGGTGTGTACTTTCCCCGAGATGATCTCTAGTTGGTTTAGCATGATGAACACCTTTTTAAAGCCAAACAGTTATCCCTGTCATAAATGATAATTGATGATACTTTAAGCTGAGCTAGCTAACCTCAAACTTTATCTCGCAATTCCCTAAACAAAGATTATAACAAGGAAATTTTTATATTACAGAACTGTCAGCCTGGGGAGCTTGTGTGCGGATCCCAGAAATATAATCCTGTTAATTTCTCTGTCTTGAAATAAAAATAAATGATTTTTTGATATAACGTGATATATTTTATTTGAGTTTTATATTTGTAGACACTCAGTTGGTTTGTAGATATTTTTAAATCTAAAAATCTCTGTATTTTTTTCTATGCCTTTCGCATACTACATTTTTGTTTTATTTAATTTGTAAATGTTGAATTTGCTTTTGGTATATCCTTTTTCTTGTTGTATATATTCTCACGCATACGTATATATATAATAAGATATATAGATAAATGGGGGGGATAATCGAGATTGCTTCGTTCCTTAACTGAAAAACGAAGAACTTGTCGATATCGGGGAGGGGATGATTGCAAATTGCTTTCCAAAATATATAAATATATTTATAGGTAAGTGCAAAGACAACATTTATAAAGAGTTTGGTTTCTTTTTTGGGGGGTGGGGGGGATTAAAACTAATCAATAACCAACCGACAGACAGCTAAAGTGCTCACACAAATTTGAAGCTATTCGTGTTTTGTTTTTTTGGAAAAAAATATTGCCATCTTGAAACTATATACTAGATCGATAGATATATAATATATATGTATAGATATAGGCATATATAGAGACATGCGGGTGTATAAAGATTTCTAGCCACGGCTGTCTGGACTTGATTAGTGGAAAAGGTTCTACTCGGCGTTCGAAATGCAAAGTTCTCATTTTTTAACATCAATGACGATAAACTAGACTTACAGAAAGGATGCGGATGCGGGTGGGGGTGGGGCTAACTACGATTACAGATCGTTAAGGAATCAAAGTTGGATTTGGTTTGCTTTTGGTTTTCGCTCCCATCAATGAAATAAATAAAACTGCTCATGAATATGAAAATTAAACAAAAAAAACTAATGCCCAATGTGCTTCTTGATGAGCGCCTGCAGCAGGCGCACCTTGGCCTTCTTCTCCTTGTACTGGGCATAGGTCTCGGTCTCCAAGGACTTGCGGTCGTTCTTGAGCATCTTGCGACCGTTCTGCTCCTCGAAAATCGACTCATACTCGCGGATCGTGGCCTTCAGCACGGTCTTCTCGTCCCTCACGCGCTCCAGCTGCTCCCACAGCTGGTCAATCGACAGGACCCCAATGTTCTCACTGGCCGCGGCCGCCGCACTAACTACGCCCGCCACCTCTGCCCCCCTCTCGTTGGGCCCGGTGGTGGTGGTCGTGGTGGTGGTAGACTCATCGGAAGACGTGGCATTTGTGGTCAAAGTGTTGGGCGCCACCGAATCGCTGGGCGAGTTGGTGGTCTCAGTGCTGTTGTTCGACGAGTACTGGGTGTTCGGGGTGGACTCGAACACCATGGCCTCGTGCTCGAGGATGGTGGGCAGCTCGGGGATTCCACTGCCTCCGCCGAACATCACGGTGCGGGAAACCAGACGCTTCAGCTGCCTGTAGCGTTCGTAGAGCGGCCTTGCGGCGTCTCTTTCCTCCTTGGTGATGGGATGGCCGTAGAGGGACTCGAAGTACAGCAGGCCATGCTGGACGGCGGTCTTCTCCTGGACCAGTTGGTCGGGTGAGAGCTCCTCCAGGGTCTCCGAGCGCTGGCTGGTCGAGCGCTTCTCTGTCAGATTCTGCAAGGAAGCGAGGAGAGAGATGCATGAGTTTGGGAGGCCTTGACTTCAAAAGCGGACAGGATGGCGTGCGGCGCAGTTTCGTGTCGTCTCTCGACTGTCGGCCATTCATCATCGGGTGTCAAATTCAAATGGTATCGCAATTAACGCCGCCCCAAGGCGGCCATAAACTAATGACAAACTGATAAACCTAAGCCCGCCGAAAAAAAGAATTTATTGACTTTAATGCCTGATTCCCGAGTGGCAGAAACGTAAACAACTTAATTTATCATGGGAAGCTTCCCATTTCACCCCTTTAAGGAGCGACAAGACAAATGTTTTTCTTCTACTCTACACAGCCAAATTGCGGGCATGTCAGCTACGAGAAACACTTTGACAGTTGGGCAGTTGGGCAGAAAAATCTCACAGTCTCTCTGTCTGTCTTTAAATTGTATATCTTTCAGACTCTCTTCTCTTGAAATCATAACCGTCTCTTTGCATTTCTCCATCCATCTATTCCTTCGTGAATTCTGCCTGTTTGTCCATTTGTCCTTCTGCCCAACTGCACAACCAAATGTTTATACTACTGTGGAGATGTGGAGATTAATATCCCATAGACCTCCACTTTTTCTTTGCCCACCGTACCACTGATGACTTCATTCATTCTGCTCGACTGTTCAACCGCTCAAAAACTCAACTCTGTACTCGTTAATCTGCCTGTTTGTCCTTCCATTCGTCTGCTCAACTGCACAACTGATATATCTCTGCAGATTGATATCTCCAATGACTTTTTTATCATTGTCGATTCAATCATTCTTGTCTTTACTTATTCTGCTCGACTGTTCAACTGCTCAAAATCATAACTCTCCACTACTCAAGTACACATTTTTGTTGCCATTTCTTAACTCAACTGTCTGATTATTTGTTCGTTTATTTCCCAACCGTGCTATTTACCATTCAAGTGTCTGTTATTGAACACTTCATTGACCAACTTTTTTCTACCCAAACTATCTGCCCACATTTATCTGCTTATCTGTCAGTCTGTCCATGGAATCCCTGTAGTTTCCCTCATTGTCCTCTATCTGCCCATCTGCCCAGCTCCGCAGAGTACTTGGAATTCGGTAATGAGAATCTCATTTTCGGTCTGTTTGTTTATCGGCTGTGACGACTGCGGGAAAAATGCCATCGAAAGACGTAAACAACAAGGAATTTTAGATGCTTTTTGGCGACGTGAATCCAATTTCACGCATTCGATTCTTTTGGCAGCGTTTCAAAGCACAAAAATTAACAAACCTCAAACCAAATTTTCTCAGCTGACGTGGCCTCAATTTTCGCAGCCATAAAACCCCCGAGACTGAGAATCACGTGACGCCCAACTCACCTGCTCAATTTCACCAAGAGTCGCCTTCATCTTCTCCAGCTTCTTGGCAGCCTCCTGCCCGGCCGTGCCCAAGCCCACGCCGCCGCCCACCTTCAGGCCCAAAGCAGCAATAGGATCAGTCTTGAGCTCATGCCGCTCCTTGCGCAGCTTGCTCAGCTCGGCCAAAGCATTCTTGATGTACTTGTCATTGAGACGCTCCGCTTGGGACGGGCGGTAGCCCAAGCGCTGCTCCAGCGACTCCTCCAGCTGGACCAGCTTCTTCTTCAAGACGGTGACCCGGCGATTGATCACCTTCAGCCGCTCCTCGGGTGTCTGGAAGGCCATCATGGCCGGCAAAACCTGCTGCATGACATCGCGGGTTCTCAGATTCTCCAACGAACTAAAGGCCCTCACCGCATCCATGGGCTCCAGGCAGTCCATGTCCTCGCCCATTAGCTGCACGCTGGCCGCCTGCTTGGGCAGTGTCTGGGGATACGGCATGGCCTTGGCCAAGGTGGCGGCCGCATCGATATTGTCCCCGGCCGCTGGCAGCCGCGAGTGGGCATACCGGCGGCTGAGCACAGGGGCCGGCTCGTCGGTGGCATTGGCCCGCTCCCAGGGCAGCGACTCCTGGGCGGAGGTGAAGTCCGGGTTCTGGCGATGCGGGGCCTTCATCTTGATGGCCGTGGGCGTGCTGCTGTCATCGCTGCCGGCCGAGGAGGTCGTCGACGAGCTGGTCGGAGTCGGCGAGATGCTGGCGCTCCTCTTGGCCGGCTGCTGCTGCTGCTGCTGATGGAAGTCTATCAGATTGTTGTCGTTGTGGTCGCTGGAGCCCTGCTGCTGTTGCTGCTGCTTCTTGCTGCTGATGAACCCGCGCCGCTCGTACTTCAAGGCCGACAGGTCGTATTTGTAGGCGCTCTCGTCGCCCTTCTTCACCGGCAGATATTTGCCCGAGGCGCCGGCCGAGTTGCTCTTCTTGGTGACCCCGGACTTGCGGCCGGGCGGCTGGCGGGACTTGCAGAACCGCTCGCTGCTGCGGCGACGCTCGTGCTCGCATTCGCTGTCGTCGCTCTCCCGGTGGCGCCCGTTGCCGCCGCCCCGCACCGGCGAATGACGATGCGAGCGGGCCGGGCTGGTCTCCAGCCGTGGCCGGTAGATGGCGGCATCGCCGGCCGAGCTGCCAGTGTTGGCTAAGGCCGGATTGTTCTCCGGCTGGCTGTCGAGCTCGCGCTCGAACTCCTGGCGGTAGCTGGCATAGCTGGCGGTGCGCTTGAAATCCTCGGAGGAGACGCGGCGGATTACGTCTGGGGGCTGGCGGGTGGCCGGCTGCTGGGCAGGGCTGAGGATGGGGGGCTTGGCCAGGACTGCGGGGGCATTGCCATCGGTGAGGAGCTCCTCGCTGTTGGAGCGCTGGAGTTTGCGGTCCTGGGTGCCGACGGTGTGGCTGCTGTCGTGGCGCTCCTTGCGCTTACGCGATTTTTGCCATTCAAGTGGATTGATAATCTCGGGTAGGTAAGTGGAGGTGAAGCGGGTGGGGTGGTCGTTTAGGTTGTTCTTTTCTTGGAGGATGGATTGGGGATCGTTGGGGTTGTTGGTTTTCTCTGGACTCGTCTTGAGGGCCTGGAGATGATGGTGGTGATGGTGGTGGTGGTGCGGATCCTGTTGCTGATCCAGCGGCGATGGGGACGACGATGACGAGGACGATGATGATGATGACGAGCCGGCGCTCGACGTGGATGATGATGAACCAGTGAGACGACTAAGGTCGTCTTCGCTTAGGCCTGTTGTGGGATGGCGCATGCCGCACTGAAAAGGATCAAAAGAAACACAAGTCTTAAAATCTGTATATAGAAAGAGATTCCTTAACCAAATATAGGATTCCTAAGAACTGTAAGAAAGAAAGAGCCTTAAGTTCCCTGAGATCTCATGAAATTTAATTACTCTGCGGAGAAGCAATCAAAGATTCGTCCTAAAAATTAGAAGATCCCTTAAAATCCCATTTAAAAGAGTGTAAAGTCCCTTGAGATCTCATGGGAAACCAAACAAAACTCCTAAAAATTACGCGAGCTTTTTAAATCCTTAAGATTATAAGACTCCCGGAGATCCCACATGGAAAACCCTTAAGTTCCCTGAGATCTCAAGGGATTTAATTACTCTAAAACAATCAAACAAGGTCCCCTAAGATCCCATTTGAAAGAGCCTTAAGATCTCTTGGGATTTGCTTACTCTTAGAATAATTATACTCTTCACTTTTCTAAGCATTTAAAAAGCTCTTTAGACTTTAGAGATATCATGAGGTTAGTGTGGAGAACCTTTTCCCGAGATCTCCTGCGTCATTTCCCGGATTGCGTGCGAGTTTCTTGCATTCAAAATTAATGAATTTGAAGAATTATCGTTTTTCAGAAAATGTCATCCGGTTAATTCTAGTAATTAAACTCAATTAAACGAAACCTCCCCCCTCCCCCAGACTTAAGGAACCAATTAAGATTTCGCGTGATGAAATGCAAAAAATAATTAAAATCGATTTTAAATTACCAGAAAATATGTAATAATTTTTGGTGTCATGATGGAATCGGCGTCTTTAAACTTTATCAGTCGGGGTTCCTTAAGCTACTTGAATATCACAAAATTCACTTTTTTTTTGTTGTTGTTTTTTTTTTTGTTGGTCTGCACAGCCAGGTGGTTATCACAATTGTTTTTCTTGATTTATCGGAATTGATTTTTAATATTTTTTGTGTTTGTTTTTATGTAACAAAAAACTGGGAAATATATCAACCGGGATTTCTTGTTGATGAGTTTTAATGGAAATCAATTGGTATTGAATTTCCTCCCCAGGAACGTGACCAGGAGGCTTCTAATTTCATGCGATTTTCCTCATCGGCCACCGTCGCCTTCATTCCACTCGCGAACGGTTAAGAATTTTTAACGACTACGTTGCTTTCTCTGCGCGTTACCAGCGACTATTGAGGCGGTTTCCCGACGACCTCGCCGCTTTTATATGCGAAAATCTCGTGCCGCCAGAGCGCCTGCGTCAGCGGCGATCGGCGAGAGCGCGGAGAGCGCGAAAAGGTGCGAAATTTCTACACTTAACCCTTTCGGGACTACTGGGACAATACGTCCCAGCATTTTCAACCTTCTGTATTTTTGTAAATATTAAAGGGA
>JBAMCP010001753.1:0-18322 GCA_037075105.1 Lissocephala sabroskyi
AGGCGCCCGCCGTAGCTGATTTATTTAAGAATTTAATTTGTTTCAAAATAGTGAATTTATTTTGATTCCAAGCCCCAAGTACAGGGTATATCACAGTCGGGCTGGCTCGACTGTTACTTCCTTACTTGTTAATTTCAGGCTTGGCCTGCAAGGCCAAAACCAAACATTCTGGTTACGCTTTTGGCCAACGAAAATCACAGGGCCAAAATTGAAATTGCAATGCCGCACGAAAGGCAAGCGAAACCAAAAATTAGGGGAGAAAAATCAGAAGGACAAAAGACAACAACTGACTATCCGCCGCCCACACCACAGTCCCTTTTTTTATGGGCCACGCGCCAAGGAGCCCGACGACCTTGGCCACCGTCGCCGCCAGCCCCACGCACAATTGTCCAAAACCAGCGGAACAAATAAACGCATAACGTAGACCAACTCGACATGTGGGCCAATATCAAGTTTCATTTTATTGTCTGCTTTAGGGTTTGGCTGGATTTTTCCCCGGCGAAGCTGGGCAACCGGCAGCGAAGGACAAATTGAAAAGAGAAGTGGATAATGGCAAGTTTATCTCATTTGCTTCAATCTCCCGGGCAATGGAAACTTAAGAGTCCCAACGGAGGCAGCTTAATTGTGAAGACTAAAATTAGTTGGGATTTGGTTGAAAGAAATTGAAAGCCAAGTTTTTAAAGGGATCAATTTCCTCGTGGGATTGCTGGAAGGACAAGAGGAAGACGAAGTTGCAATGTCTCAAAGAATATAGGAAATTATTAGAAAAAAACTCTGGAAAAGAAAAGCGGAGAAAAATAGTAGGAGAGGAACATGAACCCAAGGTAAAATTCGATTGGAGATATTGAAAGCCTTTCAATGAGCCAAGTAATTTCCTCGTGGGATTGCGCAATGGACAAGAGGAAGTCGCAGCAGACCAAACAAATCGAATAAAGCTTTCTCAAATCTCAAGGAATATAGGAAATTATAAGAAAAAACCCTGGAAAGAGAAGCAGAGTAGAAATAAGGAGAGAAACGGGAACACAACTAATAACGCGGTTGGAGATATTGAAAGCCTTTCAATGAGCCAAGTAATAGTCTCATGGGCTTGCGGGAAGGGCAAGAAAAGTCGCACTTTTTATAGAATTTTCTGTATCAAGGAAGAGACAAAAGAAGTGAAGAAACAGTAAAAAAATGAGAGCAAAGTTTAGGCAGATTAATTTAAAAATAATCCTCATCTATTCTCTAATATAGATTTTTATCGAGCATAAAGCTTTTAAGGACCTTTACGATATCCAAGTCTTTAACCAATCCCGAAAGATTATAGATCTTTTCATAACTCCAATTTAAGTCATCGCCTCGACCCGCTGACGGCTGCCCGCAGAGCCATCAGTTCTCCCATTTCCAGCCATAAACTTTTGGCCAAAGCCAAGAAATTTCCAGTTCCCCAGCCCCCCAGGCAGGGGGGAAACCCAGCCAGTCCATAATTGAAAACCCACAGCCGAAAGTCGGGCAGTTGGGGAGGAAGATTTTTGCTTATTAATTGCACTTCACTTGCTGGCTTTGCGCGGCGTTGCCAGACTGACAGCGAAACTTTTCGCTGGCCAAAAAGTTTGCCTGCAGTTTTCCCTACCAAAAAACCCGAGCAACAGGCGATTCAAGTCACCGTGATTGAGATGGGACGAATGCAGCTGTGACTGCGATTTCAGTTGGTCCAAATGGAAAGTAACTACGATTTTCACGGTGACTGAGGCTGAGAGAAACCGCAACAAAGACGAAGAACGAATCGCGGATTCTTGAAGTCGTCAAAATGACGCCATGTGGCTGACAGCAAACACACACACCCACACACACTGCACACACACCACATGACATTTGACAAATGTCGCCTGAATTATGCAGAAAGGACATAAACCGAAGGCAAAAGGGAACAGTTGCCATAAAAAGCAAACAGAATGAAATATGAAAGCCCACCAAGCAGACGAACCGAAAGCAGAAATAAAAAATAAAAACAAAAAAAGAACACAATTCTGCCTGGGCACCCAAGGTGAAGCACCGTCGACCGAAGGCAGCAGGCACCACAGGACTGGCTTGGTTGGGGGGTGGATGCTCTGTGGGTGGGCGGACTGTGACGTCATTGGTCGGCCTCTGGGGACAGCCAACAATGAGCCCAAATG
Organism: Lissocephala sabroskyi; assembly: GCA_037075105.1. Taxonomy (NCBI): domain Eukaryota; kingdom Metazoa; phylum Arthropoda; class Insecta; order Diptera; family Drosophilidae; genus Lissocephala; species Lissocephala sabroskyi. The sequence continues at coordinate 2,157 of JBAMCP010001753.1, forward strand.
ACGTCGGCAGCTCATCACGCGGCAGCCTGCCCCGTGTCCCGCTCCTTGCAGGCCGACATCCTCGCATTCTCGCCTACCTTGACCTTCGCAGCCTTGCAGTTCAGGCAGACCGAGCGCAGGACTCAAAGGTGTGGTGTGGGGCCGGGGAGGTTGGTTATATTTTTGATTCATGCTGTCTTGTGTATTTTTGGACATCCGCCTCCGCTCGACCGAGAATTTTGTATTTTTGGCAGGCGCTGCTTGGCAGTAAATCTTTGAAAGGATAGAAAACACAACAGACCAGGAATTGAATTTGGCAATGTTATGGAAAGAGGAAGGATCAAAAAATCCCCTCAAAGTCTGGATTGAGAAGAAGTTCTTGGCTAAGCTTTAAACTTCCTCCTGAAACAGATTTAATTGAATTCTATAAATTGCTTTAATAAACTGCAATAAGGTAATAAAAGGGGAAAGGAATTCGTTGGTGTCTAGAAAAGGCAAGGACTTGGACCCAAACAGTTCTAGAAAATAACGGAAAATTTCTCCTTAAAAAAGGAAACACCGACAACCCTTCGAAACGAAATCCTTGCTGGGCCGCCGCAGTCTCCATTTGCCTGTTTTGTAGGCCACCTTAGAGCATCCGTCGATTATCCGCCAAGTCAGCAACTCCGACAAGCATGTGTGTGTATGGGTGCGTGATTATGCGAGTGCATAGGCCAGGACGTGTGTGTGTGTGTGTGTGTGCAATAAACACGCTTAGATACAAAACTTTATGGCTGCAAAATGAAATCCACCAGCCGAAAGTGGAAATGCCGCACAGACACATCCTTTCACACACATCTGGTTTCTCTCGCTCTCTCCTTTTCACCCGCACACACACACACACGCAGATAACTGTCACGTTTCCGCAATTTCCGTGACGTGAAACGACCAAAATGGACACAAAATATTAAAAAATCCACGAGGCGTACAAAAAACCGAACGGCAAATGGCAAAAATGGAAAATGGATTCTACCTCTTCACATATTTCTGTATATCCTGGCAGGTTACTTTCTGTGTCGGTGTGTGTCTGCGCGGGCTCAGCTGGCGTTTTCCCAGCAGCCCAGGCAACAATTTTAAATGGCCGAATGGGCGGGATGCGAGAAGCCATCAGGAAAGCCGCTGGAGGCAGTGGCAAATCAATTAGGAGCATTGGAAGCTTTGCCATATGGAGAACTTTAGGAAAGAGAGATTCGCCTAAAAGAAACAGAGTGTTTATTTGGGTCAGACTGCCGCCCATTCATCTAAAGGGAGCCTCTTCCAAAACCCCATAAAAGTGCAGGCAGCCAGTGAAGCGAGTTTCCCCCCAGCGCTGAAAAGTAGGCCAGCATTTGTACAGAAAATGTTAAGGGCTTCGAAAGCAAACAAATCCGAGGAGAATAAAAGCCTCGAAGCTGGTTAAATGATTCACACTCTTTTCCACAAAAAAAAAAAAAAAAAACAGCTGGTAAAATTATATCCCTAAGCGGGCAAGCCAAAAGCAGAGTCGGGGCACCAAAACCTCATTAAAAAATCTTCAACTTCAACGACCTAAAACCTAACAAGCTTTTCGGAATCTCTCCCCAGTATTCAAGGCTATCAATTCCCAACAGGAGCTGCCACAGCAGCAGGACCTTTTTTAAAAGAAGACAACGAAGACTTGTCAACCTCACAACGATATCCTTGACGAGGTCATTGTACTTTTTGACTCCCCCAGTCTCAGTTTCCACGCCCACGAACTCAATTTGGTTGCTTATTTTTCCTGCCCGCCCCCCAAACCCCCAACTCCAGCCGAAGCCCACCACCAACCCCATCAATTTGACTTCCGGTTCCTTGTAAAACTAATGAGTGTCCTGGCCCACTGACTCGTCACTTCTCAGCTGCCCCCAGCAGGCCTACGGGCCCCGCCCTGAGAGAGCAATCAAAAAATCATCAACTTGTTAGTCCGAAAGGCGAAAAAAATGTAATCACCATAAACAAATCTACATAATTAATCGCATTCACGTGCTTATTGATTTTCGTGGACGCCTTGCCGACGCCTCTTTAAATTTTGTTTGCCTCGCCGGCCGTCGAACGATGACGAAGATGCGAGCTCGCTAAACTGCCCGGGGGGGGTGGCTCACGGTCGACCAGCTAATAACGCAAAAGCATCTTCCCCTCCCACACACACACGCACACACGCGCACAACAACGGGCTGCTCATTATGTGACACAAATCGACGGTTGCTGGTTGTTGTGGAGGGTCGACAACGTCATCGGTTAACGGCTGGCAGCCATAACGGTTATTTCGCTGTAATTGCCATGAAGCCATTTCCATAAATGACGTTCTTCTGCCACCCCCCCCCCTGCTATGCAGCATAAACTGCCCCCGACTTGCGTAATTGGCAGTCGTCGTCGTGTGGGTCTTCGTTGCCCTGTAATGCAATTTATTTATAATTATTTTGCACCTGCCGAGCCGAAAGAAACTGACGACGTTTTTAGCCCAGCAAAGTGATCGTTAGTTCGTCCTTCTAATGAAATTAACACCCCCACATGGGAAGCCAGAATGCGGGAAGGGGTGGGGAAAAGCACCCACCCAATCATGTGGATGTGACGGTGATGAGCTGTAAACGGAAAAGGACCCCTAGGCAGTGTCCATCGATGCAGGGGTTCAAACAGTTTGACAGCAGGAGGCGGTGAATTGATGGCTCTAAAACTGTAGCGTATGATTAATGCGAATGGATCTAAAACTGCTTTAAGAAATTAGGCCCAACAACCGGCTCATATTATCAGGCCCTAATTAACCACAGAATATCTCTAATAGTAGTCAATTTTATCCTCCTGATTGATTATCATATGTGGTCTCTATTCCCATCGATGCTGGGTCCAAAAAGTTTGCCTTTCAAGGCAGTGAATTGGTGGCTCTAAAACTGTAGTGCATGCTCAATGCGGATGGATCTAAAACTGTAATAGGCAAATAAACCCAACAATCAGTTCAGTTCATATTTACAGACTATAATTCACCTCAATAAATCACAAACTGTAGTCATTTTATCCTCTTGATAAATGATTTTATATAGTCCCGTCCGTCCAAACAGCTTGGCTATCAATTGAATTGATGGCTCTAAAACTGTAGCGTATACTCAATGCCCCCCATTGCTCCAAAACTGTTTATGTAAAATAAACCCTAGAAAAAATGTTGTAACTGCAAAAGCCTGGGAGAGTAATGGTTTAAAAATACTTCACTGATAACTGAGCTCATATTTACAGTCCATAAGTCACCTCAATAAATCTCAAACTGTAGTCGTTTTTATCGTCCTGATTGATGATCATATATGGGATTCTGTGCTGTCAAAGGCTCACGTTAGCCTCCTTTAGAATCTTTTGGCAGCCGCACGGCTGCAGCCACACAATGCCTCTCAAACCGTGTCAAGTGCACGCCAAAGTGGGTCAACCGCCCCTGGCCCCTGACAAGCGCCCGCTCAAGTGTCAGCCAAATGCCAAACCAGATAAGCCAACTTATGTAAAAAAAAGAAGAAAACTAGAACCTAAAAGGCTTTCGGCGGCTCTTCACACAACCGAGTGCGAATTATTGATTGAAGGAAGCCCCTACCACCCGCCCACCATCCTTTGGTCCTTGCCCCTCCGCGTTGACTTACTTTTAATCAGCTTAGCAAATGAGCTATTTTTATCCCAAACGCGAGAGAACAAAGGAACACCGACCACATGTTCAGGGGGTGGGCCATTATCCTTGTGTGGCAGTGTTGAATTTCATTTGGCTGACTTCCTCTTTGAATCCTTGCAGATGCGCACAATTAGCCTAGAGTTGCAGCAGTAGAACGAGAAGAACAGGAAGACGACTACCAGGAAGTCCCGGAAAAGGATAACGAACAACAACAAAAATCAGCCAGAATTTACAAAGCAAACGATAATCACAATCACCACAGCGAAAGGAAAAAAAAAACCAAACAATTTTAAATTCGTCGCTTTTTCTCGAAAGCCTTAAATCGGAAAATAAAAATTTTACAACAAATTACAAGAACGGGAAAATTAAAACACCACAACAACAACAACAAATTTTGTGCTGTGCTAAAATTAACAACAACAAACGCAGAAAAAATAAACTTAAAAGAATTAAATTAGATTTTTAAATTCCGTTTAGAAAATAAATAATACCAGATTAGTCCTATACTTGCATATATATACAGACTATATAATCGATATTCTTCCACTTCGAGTTAAAAAATAAATATAAAATTTAAATTGTTCAATGAAAACGAAACTTTAGTAAAATTCAAAATCGTAAATTTAGCAAAGAGCGTTGTGAATTTTCATTGAAATTATATACAGATATATATATAGTATATATACCCTAGCCGATCTTTATGCAATTAATAGATTTTAAATACAATTTTAAACGCTAAACGGAAAAACATTTTAAAACGAGCTTCGAAGAAAAAACCCAGAAAAATTAGAAATTTAAATCGCCAAACCGAAAAAATATTCTCACGGGCCTTTTATCCTTCACCTTAACCGTTACGTCGCCGCAGCGAAAGTCGGGCAGGTCGACCCGCTGGCCGCTTGCCAGGAGAAATTTTGGCGCCTTCGCCGTGAGCCACGTACGACCTTCGCGTGTGCAGTTGGGCCGAGGACTCGTCTCACATCCTTGCTGCGGGGAGGCCGTCATGACCGGAAGTGAGGTGGGTAGACGAACGCCCGCCCCACACAGCGCCTGCCGCCTTTGATGCACGCGATTGTATTTAACCCCTTACAGTGGCCACAAAAATGCAGGAAATGAGCTACCTGCAGGATAATTCCAAATTGGAGGCCCTCACCAAAGCCGTTCTCATCTCTATATTAGGAGTAGCCATTGTCCTCTCCAATCTCCTGATCATTGCCACCTACGTCAACTTCAAGGGTAAGACCCTCAACCACTATACAGAATCCTAAGAATCCTTTGAATGTTCCCCCCTTCCAGGTCCCACAGAGGTCATCAACTATTATCTTCTGTCCCTGGCCATCGCGGACTTGCTATGCGGCCTGCTGGTGGTGCCTTTCTCGGTGTACCCCGCCCTCACCGGGGAGTGGATGTACGGGGATATAGTCTGCCGATTCACGGGTTATCTGGAGGTCACCCTGTGGGCCGTGTCGGTCTACACCTTCATGTGGATCTCGGTGGATCGCTACCTGGCCGTGCGCAAGCCTCTGCGCTATGAAACCGTGCAAACGAAAACAAGGTAAGAATCGAGCACAACTGTACTTCGATATAACTGACTTTCTATCGATTTCGATTATAGATGCCAATGCTGGATGGTGTTTACGTGGATCTCGGCAGCCTTGCTGTGCTGCCCGCCGATCTTGGGGTATTCGAAGCCCATCGAGAACAATGTGACCCACATCTGCATGCTGGACTGGGGCAATATGGCGGCGTATAGCGCGACGCTGGCCATATTGATACTGGGGCCGAGTCTGATATCGATAGTTCATAATTATGGTTATATATTCGTAATGATGCGTAAGCTTAAGTCCGGCGAACCGATACACGACAAAGAATATGCAACTGCGTTGGCTGAAAATTTATCGAATCCAAGTCATATGATGTCATTCGCATTAGTGTTTGCATTCTGGATGTCATGGCTGCCATGGATCTCGTTGCGTTTGTATGAGGTCGTCACCGGCGAGGTTATACAAAGTACTCTTATCAATTTTGCCGTTGTCTGGATTGGCATATTGAATTCATTTTGGAAAATCATTATTATGACCGGTATGTCGCCACAATTTCGTATTGCTTTGAGAGTATTTTGCTTAACGATTTGCTGTAAGACTAAGGGCCGTTTGCAAGCAGAGCTAATCGGGTTGGACCCAGATGACTAGAGTCGTTAGATTTTCACATCCCCCCTCCCCCCGCTAACCCATTCCCTATCCTTTGGTCCTTTCGCCTCAGCAAACTTGATTGGTTGTAAAGTCGCTTGAGTCATTCAGTCAAAAAGAGAGAGAATCGCTTTCTCTCTCTCTCGATAGTTGCATATTTGGATCCCCCCCGTATTTATGTATTTATGAGCTTAAAACAAGAATCAGCTAATGTATAAAAAAGTAATGGTAAATTCGATTTGACTCCATTTAGAGATTCAGCCCGCCAAACCAGGCAGCGCGGTAATTTCAAATTATAACTCAAAACGCGTTCGTAATATTTTTCAAAGTCCATATTAAGTAGCATTTAGGAGGATTTACAAGCGACAATGCAAATGATAAATGCAAATTTAGTAGAAATTCAAATGCCAAATGGATTAGTTAGGCGGAGAGGTCAAAGTTCGGCGCACGCTTTCTGAACAAATCTAGCAGTTGATGCGCTTTCAAAATTAAGCCGACAAAATTGACAGGCAAAAAAGGATTAAAAAAACGAAACATTTCCATTAGAATTTAGCGCGATTTAGAATTAAATCCAAAAAGAAAAAAAATATTAAGAAAATTGTTTGGCACTGCATTTGAGAGGCGGGAGTTGTCGGGTATTTAAGTTAATTTTTAGGATATTTTAGTTTTAAGCGATGGAATTTTTGATTGTTAATTTTTTGTATTGGCAGTTTGAAAATTTGTCGCCCATAAGCTCGATTTTTTTCGGCCCGTTGGTTTCTACAATTCTACCTGTTTCCTTAGTGGGCTGAATTCAGTTTCAAGCCGCGGGCCACAGTCGGGCTTATGGGCATCAATAAATTTAAGTTGATATTGTTAATTACATGCATACAATTCTTCAAAACATTTTTTCAAATGTTTCTTTCCTTTATTTATTAGTGTGGTTAAATAAGTTTATGCTGTTTTGAGACTAACCTAGAAGCCGGGGAAACACTCAACGTAATCGTAGTCGTTGGGCAGGCCACACCCACTGTAGAGTTGCTCCATCCCAGTTGATAGCGAATCAGACCATCCACGGCCGCCACATCGACTCCCCAGGTCTGGGCCTGGGGAGAGGCTCGTAGATGGGCTTGAGGGCCACCACGCGCCGCCTGAACTCAGCAAATACAGAGCCCTGACGGGCGTAAGACTCCACCAGAGAGCGCTCCAGTTCCTCGGGATGGAGTGCTCTGAATTTGCGGTGCAAGTAAATTTTGAAGAGGGCGATCTCCAGGTGGTCCACGGGATGGAGGGCTCTCATATTGCGCTGAAAGCCGCGAACTCTCTGGGATTTTTGAACCCAATTGGACTAATTGTGGATGAGGGCGATCTCCAGGTGGTCCACGGGATGGAGGGCTCTCATTTTGCGCTGAAAGCTGCGAACTCATTGGGATGTTTGGGACCAATTGGATGAATTTTGGAAGAGGGCGATCTCCAGGTCGTCCACGGGATGAAAGGCTCTCATTTAGCGCTGCAAGCTGCGAACGGATTGGGATTCGTTCCAATTGGAGTGTTTGTGGAAGAGGGCGATCTCCAGGTCGTCCACGGGATGGAGGGTTCTTATTTTGCGCTGAAAGCTGCGAACTCATTGGGATGTTTGGGTCCAATTGGAGTGTGTGTGGAAGAGGGTGATCTCCAGGTCGTCCACGGGATGGAGGGCTCTCATTTTGCGCTGAAAGCTGCGAACGAATTGGGAGTCGTTCCAATTGGAGTACTTGTGAAATAACGCGATCTCCAGGTCGTCCACGGGATGGAAGGCTCTCATTTTGCGCTGAACGCAACGAACCCACGGTGGGGTATCGGCTCAATGGGGGTTCTTGTTGAAGAGGGCGGTATCCAGGACGACCCACAAATTCAGGTTGCTTTCTTCGGAGTGAATAACGGAGGGCCGGCGCTTTCGGAGAGCCAGTATCGTGTTGATGGCCCTGACGGACCACCTGCTTGTTGGGCACGGGCCGCACCACAGCGGCCGGGGCAACGGTTGGGACGGATCCCAAGGCCAGGCAAATCAGCACTGCCACGGGCAGCAATACAAAGCGACACTTCATCTTGACTGCCAGTAGTTGGATGATGGCCAGCGATCTTGTGTAGTTTGTTTTTATAGCCGACGGCTGCGGATTCTCGCGGTTTAGTGGGAGTTATCTGAGCAGTTTCCTTTGGTTTTTTTTTCCTATAAATGGTCTGGATCCCGTGACCGGCCACCTGGATGATTTCCTTTGGTTTTTTTTTCCTATAAATGGTCTGGATCCCGTGACCGGCCACCTGGATGATTTACACTGGCTTTTCCGCTTATCGGCCTGCTCTGATATCAGCGGCTTGCTTTTGCACTTTACAAAGATTTTGGCGATTCATGGTGATCTTGGGCTGCTCATGGCAAAGCTCGTCGTCCGGTCCCACCAAATGCCAAGAGTGTAAGTGTCGTCAGTTTAGAGAGAGAGAGATGGCGAAATGTCATAAAGACTAGAAGTGTACGTATTAATTTTTTTTTTTTTTTTTTGTGCAAATATTTATTGTGATAATTGTGGCAAATGCGTGAAAGAGCGAGAAAGTGCGACACAAATTTTTTTTTTTTTTGCCGTCCCTTTGACGTGCGGCCATGGCCTCACCCCACCACCCCCCCAACATCCTCCCCTCATCTGGACCAAATGAGCTGGCAAGCTCCTAGCTCACCCCGAAACCGTGCCGCTCCCCAGAAGAAGCCCAATGTGATTAGAAACGCTCCAACTCTGACAGTGCATCGAGTGCGAGTAAGTCGGGCGAGGCAAAAAAGAAACTTGCCACTAAAACCAACAAAAACGCCGAAAAGCCCTGGAAAAACTCTCAAAAATTGCTAATCTCAAAAAGAACTACTTCGCAGCCCTTGCGACTCACGATGACAGCGATAGCGATGACGAAGTCGGGATCGGCGTCATCGAGAGTGACAAGGAGGTCGACGGCGAAGAGACTCCGAGAATACTCAAACCCCCTCCAATCTTCATCCCCGATGTGACCAGCATCAAGGCCCTGTCGAAATCCATCTCCGATGCCTTAGGTAAAGATGATCGATGGTGGCTCGATAGTGCCCTACCATCGATAGTTCTCCACCTTTATTAGAAACGCCCTCATTTCTTAGCAAAATAATTCAAAGTTTTTTGTCACAACGTGACTTTTACGTCGATTTAAATGGTGACGAATACACTCAACGTCACATTCTAGCTGGAGCACCGCAGGGCTCAGTTTTAGGGCCAGTACTATTTAATTTATAATCACAATCAACTAAGTGCAAGGCTTCCTTATTTGCTGATAATGCAGCTATTTATGCATCCGGTATCTTGGGAGAGATATCCGGATGATCTCAAGACTACTATAGAAAACTATCTCTATGAATTAAAAAATCATTACTTCATATGGAAAATTAAGATAAACCCCAAGAAAACAAACGCCATCTTCTTCACTAAGCGAAGGAAAGCTTCTTATCTCCCTGATATACCCCAATCCAATGGGTAAATAACATTAGGTGTTTAGGTATATTTTTTTACCAAAAACTTACTTTTAATTCACACATCGGAGAAACAGTAAGGAAAATTCATAAAATCATTAATCGAAAATCAAAACTAGCATTACCAAATAAGCTTATAATCTTTAAGACGATATTCAGAGCAGTCCTTTTGTACGGATGGTCCGTCTGGGGAAAAACATGCCAAAACAAAATATTAAGATTATTACATATTAAATTTAACCTCCGAGAATACGGTCAAATATCTTGGCTTAACCCCAGATAGACGGCTTACATGGTTGGCACACATCAAAGCTAAGAGAACCTAGTTAAATCTGAAGCTCCCGAAAATGAGGTGGCTTCTTGGATTCAAATCGAAACTTAGCCTTTCAAACGATGTTCTGATTTAGAAAACTATTATTAAACCCGTATGGACTTATGGGAACCAGCTGTGGAGTTCAGCGTCCACTTCAAACATTGAAATACTGCAAAGGTTCCTCCTCCTTTCCAGCTCCTTTCTATATTAGGAATGAAACCCTTCACAGTCACCAGCACTAACTTTGTACATAAGATGGCTAAAGTGCAAATGGCGCAACAACAAATAATAAAGCTGTTTAAAACAAATCTTATTAGGTTAGGTTAGTTAGTAAGTTAAGATAGTTAATGAGATAATTCAAATCAGGGGTTTTGTGTTCCCTTCCTTCCTTGAATTACTCACTTTTGCAAGCGATAACATATTAATTAAATTCCAGATAATATAGTTGATAAGTAATCCTTTACTAAACTCTGTAAAATCCATAATAATTATAATAATAAAGCTCAAATAAATATATAAATAAATATTCGCCTCCAAACAGGCAGCTCATTGAACCCAGATCCCCTTCCACTCCAGAGAGGAATTCAACGGAGGCCCCACCTGGGTGACCGGCCAACCCACTCGATGCCGTATTGGCCAGAATGCAATCCTTGTTCGAGCGCATGCTAGAAAAGATTATTAGCCAAATGTCTCAAATGATGGCCACCGTCTGCGAATCGCTGAGACCCACTTCACCGACAGGTCCTACCTTTCCTTTAGGGGTTACGACCTCATCACTGCAAACCAGCCGATTGGAAGAGGTCGCGGGCGCGAGGGCATCCTTATCCGCAGCAGCATCAGATTCGATGCAAGGCGCCCTAATAAATATCCCCACCACCAGAGAAGACATCACAATCGCCGCCGCCTACTGCCCCTCCCCCAGGAACAACGTAAACGATCAGGACTTTGGGATGCTCCTGGATTGTCTCGGTTCCAATTTCCTCCTTAGTTCCAGGGCTCCAGGATCAGCAGCCCTAAGGGCCGGGTTCTCTACAATCAAATACAGGCCCGGAATTTGACCGGCGCACTTACATACATTTTTTTCAAGTGTTTCTTTTTTTTCGTTGCTGGCTTGCTCTTGTTTTGAATTGCGCGCCACGTTTGAGTTGCCTACAAAAGCTGATAGCTTTGGGTAATTTGTAAGCGACAGCTCTGGCTCAGTTGGCTTGGGTGCGACAACCCGCGTCGCTGTGCAACTCTAGGGCTGGCAACCATTAGTTGCTTTCCCAGCCCTAGTCGCCCAAAAACTCCCAAAAACAAAAAAGTGCAATGAAATATATAAAAATAATAACAAACTATCGAACAGATTGGATTTGGACAGGAGGAATGAACATATAAACCGGGCAAGTCAGTGTATAATCGATATCAGTTGTCTACTTATAATTTTTCCTGTGAGCGTCGATTTCGCATGTGTTTTTTTTTTTCATTCGATTTTGCCAATTTCGAACAATTGGAAAGCCGAACTTATCGCCGGACGGACAAGAAGTGACGTTTATCGCGTATTTTAAGTGTTTTGTGAAAAGTGCAGCCAACAAACTTGATCTGCTGTCCATTCTAGTGAACGTGAGTGTGCATGTGTGTGTGTGTGTGCGGCGTTGCTTTTCTCCGCTTCAATTAATTAAAAATCTCCGTGCCAACCGCGTCGTCCGCGCCGCTCGCCTTGTGAATTCGCAACCGGACAGTTTTTTTTTTTTGTGCAACACTTGCGATTTTATGGCCGAAAAAAACAAAGTAAATTAATTGCAGCTGTTCCCCCTCCCCCAAGCCGACGGAAAAATAAAACGGGTTTTTTTGCAGCCAGCTGTTCTACGTTCCACACAAATAGACACACGGCCAGTCCCCCGCCCCCCTGGGGGACGCGTGTGGACGCCAACCGACGAGCATGCGTGCGTGTATGTGTGCGTGGGCAGCGACTGTGGACTCCAAGTCGCTATTGTTGTGGGTCGCCCACCAGCTGTTGAGCCCGCTTTGTGGGGGGTCCTGTTGAACTCGGGCCAGTGTGCATATCCTGAAAAATGTCTACCCTGACGCACACACACAGACAGGAGCGCAATTCGACTTTCATCCACTGTACTTTTCAATTTGCCCTCTGACGCGCCAGCCCAGCTGGTAACTGTTGTTGTTTGTCATTCCCTCTCGCTCTGCGGGCAGACGGACTCTGTCTTCCTTACTGCCATCATCCTGTCACGTACTCTGGCTGCTGCTGGGCCGCCGCTTGGCATTTGTGGACTCCATTCGCTTATTCGTGACGATGGCCGATGCCTCGGCGGTTGGCCCTCTTAGTACCTTCGTGCAGCGCAAGACGCGCGGTGGTGTTGACTCGCCAATCGGGTTTCGTTCTTATTTGCCGACCGTTCACCGTTAATTGTAAGCCGAAGGAGAATTGGGAATTGGGGGAATTAAAAATTGAATTGCAACCGTCCACCCCCCGCCCAGCATTTTCGACGAGAAAAGAAACTAAAACTTCGTGTGAGCAAGAAAAAAGCTAAAAATATGCAGTCTGTGTGTGCGTGTGTGTGTGTGTGTGTGTGTGGGGAGAAAAACAAACTGTTTGAAGAAAAGTGCGTGTGCTGCACTGGAAAAGTGAAAAACTCAACAAGAAAAACGAATGCGCGCATTTTTCGTGTCTGTATATGAAATGCGTCGCTGCCGACGTCGCAGTCGACGCTCGGCCCGCTTACCCTTCCATCGGTCCTGCGTGTGTGTGTGTGCGAATCACAAGAAATTAATCTAAAATTGACCCCCTCCCCTGTGATTTACCGTTGTCGCCTAAGAAATTTTTCACTCACCCCAAACTATTTCTATCTCTTTTCTACTTCCAGCACGCGCCCGAAATAAAATAAAAAAATATTTAAAAAAAAAATGAAATACAAAAGTACTAAAAATGCATTTCACCCGACTTAAAATTAAATAAAAAAAATCATAAAAAAAAGAAGAAAAAAAATCATAAAAAAGGACAATGTGAAAATGTGTTTTGTAATGGAATCCTAGGAATTAAGTGCGAGTTTTAAATGTTCATTAATTTTCCTTATCGAAAAAAAGAGAATCCATATTTTTTTGTTGAAAAATAATCCCTAAAAAAACTTGAAAATAAGATTCATAAATAAAAGGAAAATATCGAGTGTGAAAAGTGCCGCGAGTGTGTGAAAAAATAACAAATAAAACAAAAAATAAAAACCAGGCAAAAAAAAAAAAACAACAACAGGACCAACCAGACGCAGACAGGAAACCGAATTAAAAGGGAGCACAGAGAATTCCGCATCCCCGCCACAAGAGCGAGCGAGAAGGCAAGCCAACTCAGCCAGCCCAGCCAGCCGAGAAGTGAGCGGAAACGAGAGAGGAATAAGCAACTTCGCTCTCGGTGGAGTTTTTGTTGTTTCCATTTGCACTTTATTTGTTGTCGTTGTCGCGAAGGGGAAGCGAAGGAAAAAAATGTCAACGTTCTTGAATAATTTCTTCCCGGCAGGTAAGTCAATTTGTGTGTGTGTGTGTGTAAAAACAAAGAAAGAAATTAACCGACCTACGGCATTGCCACCTTTCAATGGCAACGACACGCACTTTACCCTCAACCTCCCCCACCCCTTCTCAGCCATTTAAATTGTGGGTAATTTTCGGCAAAAACTCCAAAGTAGACTGACTAAATTTCAAGCCTCCCCCCTTCCAACCCTCGGGACAGGGAAATTACTTGGCTGGTGAGAAGGAAGAGCCAAAGGAAATTACCCTCAATTGTCTGGAAGGGGGGAGCAGGGTAATTTTTACTGCCCGACCATGCAAATTGAATTTTAGAATAGACCCCTCTCCGGGGCCCCCTGGGTCTCCCTGTCCCTTGCGATTATTGGCAATTACGGACGTCGGACTCATCGGGCTGGCTGGTCGTGCAGAACCGCACGTGACTGGTCAGGGGCAGTCGAACGGGAGGTGGGGGAGCCTAGCGGTTCCTTTTGTACCACCAGCCCGTGAACTTTTCTTTGTTTTTACCTTTTGCCTTGTAATTGAGTTTTTGTGTTCTTGGAAATTCCTTTCAGTCGGTTTAACCTTCGGCCCTCTCCTTGCGTTTCTTTGTTCCCAAACAAGATCCACTTGCAGACCAGCGATCGGTTTTCCTGACTAGAAAAACCGCTTCCTTTTTTCTCTCCCTCGGTCTCTCTTTCGGCCGCCCTTTGCCCCAGAATATAACCAGAAATCCAGAACAGGTTCCGCCAGGCAAAAACACTCCAAACGGTTGCCAAAAAAAAACGAAATAGAAAACCCAAAAATATCAATCTTCATTCCTCTTCGTCTCCTACCTGGCGTTCTTTCGATCCTCTTCTCTGTTCCCTCGGGGTTCCCTCAACCTCGAAGGTGCCAAGCTGTTGCACCGCCAAGTGCATTCGTCTTACCTGTTGTGTGAAGTGGCGAGTGCAGCAAACTGGTTTTTCCACTAAGAACCCAACAAAGGGAACCCAGGGAACCCAAACAAGAAGACAACAAAGCAGCAGGGGAAGGAAAAGGCCTAAAAGGGAGTGAGTGAGAGGGAGGGGAGATCGGTGAAGTCAGTGAACCGTTTTGGCAGATCCGAGAGCCTTCGGTTGCCTCGATGGCCAGCTGTTTCCATATGTTTGAGGGGGTGGGGGAGACTCTTTTACTACCCTTACCCCTCCCCCAAAGATCTCTCGCAAATTACTTGCAAATTATTATTTACCCCTTCCCCTTTACTGCTCTCGTAACAAGTGTTGGTGAATGCCAAATTTTAGTGTTGCGTTAGGGAAATAAAAATTTGATTGCTCTGAGAACGCGGGAGTGGGGGGTGGCGCATATAATTTGGCATTTATGAGACCCTGGAGATTTCCCACACCCCCAATGCCGACCAGCTGACCGACCATCTGTCGTTCTTTTTTTTTAGTTTTCATAATTCAATTATCGCCGTCGTCGCAGACAAGTCGACGGCGTTGGACGTGCCTCTGCCACCCTCACGCGCCGCCCCGTGCACATTCCTTCGCGTTGCGGGTGCCAAACTGGCAGGGTCACGGCGCTGCAAAGTATGCAGTGCATTCCAAACTGTACTCTACCCTCGCTGATTCTTCTCGTTGTTATTGTTTGTGTGGGGGGGGGGCTTCCCTCATGTGCGTGTGTTTGTCGTATTTCCTTGGGGATGGGGGATGTTGCGGTTGGTGAATTTTTATCGCACGTATTGGGTCCCCTAAGTTTCCCTTGTGTTTTGATTTCCTCTGAATGGTGGGTCGGGGGCGCGGGGGCGGCAAAGCTTATCATGAAACCCTTTTTGTGGCCTGCTAAACGTTATTTGATATGGCCCGCTAAACGGAACAGCTGTAAACACACTATAATCAGGGAGTTTTCTCAACCCATTCCCTTCCATTAAAACAACTACCCTATTTTCGAAACCGCAAGCTCCTCGAATTACCCGCAAATTGGAAAAGACAACAAACGAAGGGCCAGGGGAAGAGACCCTCATATGATCGGTAATCCTTAAATTCATTTTTAGGATCTCTTCTTTCAGATTACAGTTTTAGAGTCGATTTGCTATTTGAGAAGCACTGCGGGTTAGGCTTTGTTTCTTACACTTTTAAATGCACTGAGCTCATTCCCTTTATTCCATTAAAACAACTCCCTATTTTCGAAACCGCAAACTGCTCGAATTACACGCAAATTGGGAAAGACAACACACGAAGGGCGATCGGTAATCCTTAAACTCTTTTTTTTTTTTGGAGCCTTTTTCGTGTTTGCTTCATATTACAGTTTTAGAGTCGATTGCTTTCTTACACTTTGAAATGCACTGGCTTTGCGAGCTCCCTTCAGAAGCATGATCACCGGCAATGGCTCTCAAACTGTTGTTTTGGCTTTGCCAGTTTTGTTTTTTTGTTTGGGCTTTTCGGCTGTGTTTCTGTGTTTTTTTTTTTCGTCTTTGTTTCTTCATTGCCCACTCACCTTTTCGTGCTGGCTATCGTCACCGTTGTTGTCAGTCCGTCATTCAATCAGTCAGTCCCTCATTGGCAACGTTCGCGTTCGGTTACCAAAAAACAAAAATCGAGAGGCGCGTTCACCGATTCGCTCACCTGTAAAATCCACACGCGTGTGTGTGTGAGTGTGTGAGAGTGTGTGTTGTGCAAAAGTTACGAATTATCATAAACCAGAGAGAGGGAGAGAGAGAGAAGCAGACAGTCGACGGGTCGGTGGGTCGATTGGGGGACACTGGCGCTGTTGTTGTTGTTGTTGTTGATGGCGTTACGATTTCACGATTGTGCCACTTTTTTTGCGTTTTCATATTTCGTGCTGTTGGTGTTGCTGTAACGGTAAATCACAAAGCCAAGAGGCCCACCAGAGAAACCGCTGAAGAAGCAAAGTTGCCAATTTTCATTATGGCCCGCGGGGGGGGGGGGGGGGCGGGGAAACTTGACACTTTTCTTCCCTTTTCAAGAACCCCCACCAAAAGCAGGCACCCCCTCCCCCCCCCACACCCAAAACTTTCTCTTCCTT
>JBAMCP010001754.1:0-18301 GCA_037075105.1 Lissocephala sabroskyi
GGATAACTCAGTCCTTAGAGTAGTCAATGGGCGTTCTTTGGAAAGAGAAGCTTTGGGTTTTAAGTTTCTAGCTTCTTTCTTATGAAGGATGAAAGAGCAAAAGTCTCAGTCATTAATTGTAGGGAGATTTAAATAGGAAAAAGAAGAAGTGACTCTCCCGGGATAACTGAGTCCTAAGAGAAGAGGCGCTTAGGCTTTTAAGTTTCTTAAGTCTTTCTTATAAAGGATTAAAGAGCACAAGTCGCAATCACAAATCTTAGGTGAAGAAGTCTCCTCCTTTGGTTGGGTTTTGATAATTTTCCCCACATTTTCATTATTGTTATTAATTTCTATCCAAACTCAAAAATTGAATCGAACAAATAGACCTAATAATATTATAGTTGAAAAGCTAAAATCTTCTGAACTATTCTACATAAAAGTTAATAACTTAAATACAAAATTATATTAATGAAAATGAAGCAAATAAATTGAATTGAATTGAGAAGTCTTTCCTTAATTTATTCACCGCATAAATACCTTTAGAAAAGTATTTAAAGTCTCTTTTTTTAGGAAGACAGGAGTCGGCCTTTCTGAGCAAAGAAAGAGCCAATAGACACTATCCTACAAAAAAAAGAAACAGCTCTCCTAACTGCAATCTTTCCCTAAAGAATCACCTTATTTCTCAGACTACTTCGTTGGCTTTTAGTTGAAAAGAAGTTAATTCAACACGCTCATTTTTAGAGGTTCACCCTTCCGGCATTAAATTGTTTGAATTGTAGATCAACTGATCAGAAATCTGGCTTGAGTCGTTAGCCCAGTTAACGCGACTTGTTGGCCACGGCGACCGCCAGGGCCAAAGAAAAAAAAGCATAAATTCAAACCACAACCTTCCGTTCAGTCAAGCCAAACTCTCCGCCAAAGTCACCTGACTACCCAGCGAGCGGGGCCAGCTTCGTTGGCTGCTCTCATTGAGATTTGAAAAAAAAGAGCCCACGGCGAACCGATGGCCGCATCAATCGAGCTTTTTGTGTGGCTCGCTGACCTCAAAGTGCTGGGCGGGGTTTTGGGGTCAGCGATTTCAAGAGCAGCGAGCAAAGCAGCTGGCCCACATAATTCCATTTTCAAAAGTATCTTTGGTCCTGGAAATCCTCTGGGAAATTTGCACCCGCATTACGCGAATTGCCAGCCTCCCCGCAACCTGGGAAAGGCCGTCATGTGCTGTTTGTCAGAAGCGTGGGAAACGAAAGGAAAGTAGGAAAATAGAAAGATTTGGGCTAATCACAAATCCGTTCGCCACATATGAAGGCCCAAAAGGAAGCGTAACAAACAGAGAACCCAACATTGCATATCAGATTTTCCCGGAGACGAGAGGCATCTGCATTTCGAGGGAGGCTGCTGCTGCTGCCTGAAACTCGACTCCCAGTTGCCCGCCAACGCGCCACCTTTCCCGGGCACTGAAAGGATCTCACCCTCGTGTTTTTCGGGTTCTCATTCTTCTCATTTGGGCTGCGTATGTGGCCAAGTGTTTGTTGCGGGGATTACGAGTTGATGGATGGACGGGACGGAGGGGCAATGCAGTTGGGAGAATTGTCTGGGTCACGTGGGCGAGCCAAAGGCCAGCGAATTCAGATTACTTCTATATCTTTATGGCCAGAATCTGGTCTAGATAATGTCTCTCGTCTCTGTTGCTTTCTCTCTCTTTCTTTTTTAAGAGAAACCTTTTACCCTCTTTAAGGTTTTCCGCGCAATTTCCCGGCGGTCTGGGTGGGGTGAGTGTGGATTGTTTGTGCCCAAATAAAAGATAAACTCATCACAAATAAAAATAGTTTTACGGGCTTTTCTTTGGGCTTTTTTCCGGTCTTTTTCCGGCTGGGGAGAAAGTATCTTTTAATTGCAGACAATAGAAAGTCGGGCGACCCTAGCTCATCCGCTCAAAGGACATTCGCCCAATAAAACTATTAACATTCAAATTTGGAAACCCCTTGTTTGTCCTTGCAAGTTTTTCCGCTTTTCCCCCGAACTTTGCCCTTTTTTTCCTAACGCCTTTTGTCCGCGTTCCTTTCTTCTTTGTCCGCGCATCCGCCACCGGATAAGGCGCGCATTGTTCCCCTGCCAGGACTCTCATTAGGGGGCCGTAACCCTCGCTAATTTCGGGTGGAAAACCACCGAAAACTGCGCCGTGCATTTCCCAATTCCGTGACATCGGAGGTCGCCGCCGCCGAATGCGATCCAAGTTCATTAACACGGCGCGCGGTGATCTCGAGGCACTCGAATTGCTCGCTTGTTCGTCGCGCCAGGCAAAAATATACTTGGCGCTCTGCGAGGCATTCGCTTTGGCCCCCAACCATCGGCTATATAGGCGGCTATATGCGGACAAACATTCCGATGTCGCTTCGCTGTTTGTCCATTGAACTGGCGCCGAGACAGTTGAAGGCTCTCGGAGGTGGGATAAATGAATTCCAAGGCGAAGATGGCGAAGCTGCGCGAGAGAAGAAGGCTAAGGCCCAGAGGAACAACTTTTGTCATATGAGAAGAGTGGAGGAAAAGACGGCGGAGATCTTAAAGCTCTTGGTGATCTCACCTCAAAGAAAGGCTAGGAGAATGGATTAAAGACTTAGGTAATCTAAGCTGATCCATGGGAAGAATAAGAATGAGAAGACAGGCGAAGATTGAAGTTCGAAACGGAAGGAAGATCATAAAATCTTGAAAGCGAGATCTTGAGATCAAAGCTTCTGCCCGGAAAAAAACCCGAAATAACACAAAGACGGGAATGTAAGCCAGGCTGAAGGGTCAGTAAAAGTCTCTTAACAATTGCAAAGAAGGTTTAAAGAACTCAAAATAGGGAGAACGATGAGACGAAGACTGATCTCCAAGGCTAGGAGAAGACTCTTCTGAAGATCAGAGAGTTAAAATCGAAATTGCTAGAGGACGGAAGATCAGAGATCTCAAATCAGAGAGCAATCAGAAACTGTTAAAGACGAGCCCAAAGAAAGTTAAGAGAACTAAGAGTAGAGAGAGAGCGAAGGCCAAAGACTAAAGGTTTTTAGGAGAGGAAGACTGATCGACTGATCTCCAAGGCTAAGACTTTCTGAAGTTCAGAGAGTTGAGATCAAAGCTGCCGGAGGAGAGAAGATCAGAGAGTTCCCTTAAATGATCTCTGATCGAAGAACAGACGGCAATCTGAGGCTCTTAAAGACGATTCAAAAAAGGTTAAAAGAACTGAAAAAAAGAGAGAGACTGAGATCCAAAGAAAGGTAAATGTTTTTGCAGACTTAGACTGATCTCCTAGGCTGGGACTTTCTGAAGATCAGAGAGCTCCCTTGAATTATCTCTGTTCGTAGGCTAGACTACAATTAAAAGCTGTTAAAGACGAGCTCAAAGAAGGTTCAGGGAACTAAGAATAGAGAGGGCGAAGGCCAAAGGCTAAAAGTTTTTAGTGAAGAAGACTGATCGACTGATTTTCAAGACTTTCTAAAGATCAAAGAGTTGCGATCTAAAATCCAGATCCGATCCAAAGGACGGAAGATCAGATAGTTTTTTTGAATAATCTGTGATCGTAGGCTAAACGATTTTAAAGAAGGTTAAGGGAACTCAAATTGGAGAGACTGAGAACCAAAGACTAAAGGTTTTTAGGAGAAGAATACTGATCCCCAAGTCTAAGACTTTCTGAAGATCAGAAAACTCTCTGATCCCAGGCTAGACTGCAATCTGAGGCTCTCAAAGACGAGCCTAAAGAATCCTTATCTAATTTACCGCATCCGCAGACTCCACGGGGAATTGAACAGCAGTTCTTCAATTTCTTCGACGCCCCCGCAGGGAGAGGGAGGGGAACGGAGGCCTCGACTGGCGCTGATAACCGGCAAACATTGACTTCCCGCCGCGACCGAAATTAACATTTATAATTGGGGGCAGATAAGAGCGGAAAGGTCGATTTAGGTGCCGCAGGATTCCTCATTTGATTTGTCGGCTGTGGCCTCAAATTTCAGGCCACTCTTATCGCTCTGAGGTTGCCCCAGATGGCCACGCGAGGGCCTCGCAGGACCCGCATACCCACAGACCCAGGACTTGCGCCAGGACACGCATTGATTGCCCGACTGTCTCGATGCCATGCGGGGCTTTCACCCAGGGTGGTTCCAGGGTGGTTCTAGTTGTGGTTGCCCTGCCCAGTCGCGTGTGAAGTGGAGGTGAGCCAAGTGGGCGCCGCTGCCACGCGTTCCGATCCAGAGATTTTCGGGTGCAATGGCATGCGGGCAGCCGAGGGGATTCGGTCAGCGATCGCGTGAGCGTGAGATTTTCCCGCTACGCGTTTCCCTCCCCTCGGTGATTTACCGAACCCCGCAAACGCAACTGTACCGCCCGCGAGTCGAGTGGCCAACAAAATTCAACCACCTTAGAAAAACCAAAGCCGTCGTTGTTATTTTCTTCCACGTTGTTGCTGTTGTTGTTGTGGTGGCTTTTGTTGTTGGTCGTCTGGTGAAATACAAAGGAATGCGAGTGGCCCTGGCAACAGCAGCCGCTGGGCCGCCGTCGATCCTTCGTTCTCGGCTGCTGAGTCAGCCGCGGGACTCCCGTGTTTATGTTAATGACTGGACGACTGAGTGGCGATCAATGGGTCGCGCCGGTCAATCAAATTGAACTACTTCCGTTCGGGAGTCGAGCATTTCCCGGGAGTCATGAATATTGAAAGGGAACGCGGATACCAGAACCGGCGGACGGGGGACAAAGGACGGCGTGGCTACGATTTTTGTTTCCCAGGTGTTTTTCCGACATTTTCACACTGGCGATTAGAGGAATTTAAAAACGAAATTGAAATTTTCCGGGGTTTTCCGTTTGCCTTTTCACACAGAAGGTCAAGGAGATAACAGCCGAGGGACGGAAAGGATTGTTGACTGCCCGGCCAGCTGTCCGTCCAGTTTGTAAATTGAATCTGTCATTGCGGCAAAACCGATCGATCGTTGAGCGGCAGGAAAATCATCGCAGCTGGGAAACAAGAAACTAGGGAAAATCCTAGAGCTCTTAACAGAAGTACAGTTGCCACAAGAAATCGTTAGTCGGCTTTTTAGATCGTCGATCGTTTTGAGTACAGTTTTCAGCATTTGCTTCTTTCTTTCTTTCTTTAGTCCTTTCTCCTTCTCGTTCTTTTGATCAGAAGGAATCTTTCCACAATCTTTGACATCCTCAAGAGGATATTTTCTTTTAAATGATTGCGATCATGATTCCTTTACTGATTCTTCTTCCTTGAAGATCATCTACTATCCCCTTCAAAGTGAGTCCTTTAATTCCTTTCTAGATTATCCAGCATCTCTTTTATCTCTTTCTACTTCCCTTAGGTGCCTTGCGCGATCATCCACAAAGTACAGTTGCCTCCACGGTGATCATGGCCGCGCCACCCACAAACAACCGAAACCTTCTTCCCCGTTTGCCGCTGAATTGAACGGTAAAACTCTCCTCACCCTGTGATTTATGGATCCTTTGGCTTTGTTTGTCAATTGCAGGGCGCTCAATTGGCGCAACGAGGGCAGGAAATTTCTAGGATCTGGCGTAACCACCTGCGAGCTGCGCTGTCCAGGAGCCCATAGATCATTGCGTAATTTCTTATTTTTGCAGGGGGTCCTGCGGGCCAACAATAGGAAGGACTCAGACAAAAGAGGAAGGAAACCACTTGAATGTGACAAAAATGAAACACTTTGAGCGTGGAATCCTGGCAGAAGGCTGCAGGATCTCTGCTCATACAAAAGGACAGCGCAAGCATCTGTCGAAGGATTTTTTATAAGCGAAGACCAAGAAACCACCACCAGCCATGCCACCGCCACCGAGCGTCGGCGAAGGTCCTTGCACATGCCGCTGCACACACACACACACACAGGCACGCCAAGGATGCTCGGATCCTGGCGATACACCAACGCCTAAAACCTGTTCCCAGCATGAATGTGTGCCCGCCCGGCTGACTGTACTCCGGGGCCACGCATGCGCCGCTCTCATTTCGGATCCTTAGCGTCGCTGCCGCCGTCGCGTGTGTGCGTCTGTCCTGCGTCCGTTCGGTCGGTTTCTTTTTGTTGGCTTGCCTGTTGCTTTGCGCAATTTGACTTTCCATTTGGCGGTGCTCAAATTTAACATCTGCTGGCCTGGCCTGGCCTCGCCTGTCCTGCTTTTTTATCCGCTTTGCCAGGCGAATTGCGTGCCGAGGACAGCGGCCTTCTAATCAGAGAGTGTGGGGCTCTAGGAAGTCGCAGGGACTCTGAAGTCGCAGGGACTCTGAAGGCGCAGGGACTCTGAAGTCGCAGATTTCAGTCCTATTTTCAAGGCAATTTGTTGCCAAATTGTTCAAGAGAAACTTAAGTCCTATCGAAGAAGCAGAAAGACGGGCATCCCAAAAGAGAATTGGAAGAATCTCTCTCGAGATTGAGAAGAAAGAAGTCCTTCTCTTCTTATGGTAAAAAGAATCCAGCGCAGTTCCTTGTCTAATCAAAGTTCTTAAGGGAATTTCTCCAGAATGAAGGAATGAAGGAATGAATCTTCAGAAGAAGGAAGTCTGTTGGGTTATAAAAATCTCGCTCTTCCAGGTGAATCTTCTGATCTCCAATCCTCGGAGAATCTAATTTGCTTACTTTCCTTTTTCTCTCAACTGCAGACAATTGTTCTCCAGTTATTCAAGGCAAACTTTAGGCAGGCAGACGAGAATCTCAAAAGAGAATTGAGAGAATCTTGCTTGCAATTCAGTAAGCATGAAAATTTGGAAGAAGTCCTTCTTTTTTTCATGGTAAAAAGAATCCAGGGCAGTTCCTTGTCTAATCAAAGTTCTTAAGAGAATTTCTTCAAAGAATTTCTGGTCTTTTCTTAGACAGAAGAGAAGGAAGAAATCTCGTTCCTCAAGTTGATCTCTTCTGATCTCCAATCCTCGGTGAATCCAAATTCCTCCCTTTCCTTCTTCTCTCAACTGACTCTCTCCATCCTTCAATGAATCCCACACCGCTCCTCTCCTTGCTTCCCCTGCCATTTGTCGCTGGGCAAATCCCGCTCAATTAACTTGGCCAGGTTCGCTCACCCGCAGAAGCCTCGAATTGGGTTTATTTTCGGCTGCACGCGCTGCAGTCTCCGTTTCGCTCCCCCCGCCTCCTGATCTGTCTGTCCCTGTCTGACGGCCGGCTCCTTTGGTTTTTAGTGCTGCTGGTGATTCCAAGGCGCACCACCTGCTTCCTGCTTGACAATCATTGAAGGTGACGGCGGCCCGGAGGCTGGGCAGCTTGTTTATGATACACAAGAGAAAAAATGCAGCTGGCGGAGCCTCAAGTGGCCCCCGACTGAGGCGCGAACTCGGACTGGAAACTCGATCGGGAACACTTTATAGAATTGGTATATTGATAAATAATTAAGTTTTTACAATAAAGAATTGAATTCCGTTTGCTGATCCTCGACGTGCGTATTGATCGATATCTCTGGCTAGTTGGGGCGATTTTTCTGGGTAATATCAACACTTATAGACGATATTATATAGACGGCAAGATATCGAGATATTGTACTATGTCTGTATATATATAATATTCCGGTACGCTATATAGACACTTATAAGATCGGCGAGCCCGAGGTACTTTCGCTAGCGAGAAATCGAGAGAATTTGTAGACCCATCGGCCCTCCAATGGGCTGGCAATTGGAGGGCCCATGGGAGAAGGTGGGAAAGCAGAGACAGCGACTCCTTTGTGCTTCTGGTAAATGCATCCTGTCCACTTAAGAACGGCTCTCCAGGTCCTGGGCAGCCGGCTGGACGTACTCCTCCTCGACAATGGGCTTCTTGTCCTCGCAGCGCCTTCCTATAAACCGCTCAAGGACCGTCCGCTTCAGACCGCTGCCAGCCGCCGGGCCGCCCTTGAAGGAGCCCCAGTGCGACTTGCCCGCCTCCGAGGAGGTCATCAGCATGGAGTACGAGGAGCAGACCTCGCCCTCCTTGCTGTGGTGGATGCCGTACAAAAAATACACGAGCATGCCAATGGACACCCAAATAAAGAAGCGCAGCCAGGTCAATGCACTCAGGTGGACCATCAGGACGATGTTGCAGAAGATGCTGAGGGCCGGCAGGAAGGGCACCAGCGGCACCTTGAAATTCAAGCCTCGGGTGTTCTGATTGTGGACCGCCATCACGGCCACGCAGGCGCTGGCGGCAAAGATCACGAATCCGTAGATGGCCAGGGCCCACCAGGTGCCGCTGTAGAGCTCCGTCCAGGACACTTTCAGCTCCAGGCAGATCACGAAGGACAAGACAATGAACAGGAAAACGGCCACGGACACCACAGAGCCGGGCTCGAAGCGCCCCAGGATGGGCTCCAGCCAGCGGAACTGGGGCTTCAGTCGGCCGGCCAAGGCGCCCTCGATGAGGTCGCTGGTGGGCGAGGCCGTGTCGATGCTGGACTGGGACATGTCGTCGTCGTCCTCCTCGTCCTCGTCCGGGGTGTCGGGGGCGTAGATTGGATTCCGGTTGTCCATTCTGCCCAGCGGCCTATAACGCAGGATAATCACGCTGGCCGAGACAATCGTGTAGGCCAGCAAAGTGCCAATCGACATGAACTCCACCAGCTTGGCCAAATCAAAGACGAGAGCCAGGGCGGCGCTCAGTACCCCGGACACCACCAGGTTCAAAACAGGCACCTGGGTGGTGGCGTTGATTCGGCCGAAGCAGGCGAAGAGCAGCCCGTCGCTGGCCATGGCGTACATGCAGCGCGGCAGGGCGAAGAGCGAGCCCAGCAAGGTGGTCGTCATGCCGCACAGGGCGCCCACCGAGATCAGGTACTTGGCCCAGGACAAGTCCAGCTGGCCGAAAGCCTCCGGCAAAGAGGCGGCCGGGTTGATCTCACTAATCGGGATCATCAGCGTCAAAGCAGCGCTCACCAGGATGTAGCCCACGGTGACCACGCACAGCGACAGGATGGTGGCTATGGGAATGGAGACCGAGGGGTTCTTGGCCTCCTCGCCGGAGGTGGCAATCGAGTCGAAGCCCACGAAGGCATAGAAGCAGGTGGCTGCGCCGGCAATCACTCCTCCAAAGCCGTAGGGCAGGAATCCTCCCTCGGCCGCGGACCAGTTCTTGCCGTCGGCATACCAAAAGCCCACGGAGATCACCAGCAGCATCACTCCAATGTTCACGAGGGTCAGCAGGCTGTTGAAAACCGCCGTGGCCTTGACCCCACTGCCCAGGGCCGCGGCATAGACCACGCACACCAGGCAGGCCAGCACGTCCGGGTACTGGGCCAGGCCAGGCTCCTGCCAGCCGCCCAGCAAGGCCATCGTGGAGTTGCCAATGAAGCCGCCCAGCATCGAGTCCACGTAGCCGCTCCAGGCCCGCGCCACCGAGGCTGCCCCCAGCATGTGCTCCAGCAGGATGTTCCAGCCGATGACGAAGGCCCAGAACTCACCGATCGATATGTAGGTGTAGACGTAGGCGGAGCCGGCCTTGGGCACCCGGGTGCCGAACTCGGCATAGCACAGGGCGGCCAGCATGGAGACCAAGCCGGCCAGGATGAAGGATACAATGATCCCGGGGCCGGCCATCTCCTTGGCCACGGTGCCGGTGAGGACATAGATGCCAGCGCCTACCATATGCCCGATGCCTGGCGGGGGGAGGAGAGCGAGCGACCAATAAGAATGACTGCCAGGATTTGATCCTTTTACCTACCCAGGAGCGTGATGTCGAAGGTGGTGAGGCAGCGCTTGAGTGGCGTCTCCATGACGTCAGCGGGCACCGGCTTGGTGCGATTCATTTTGTTGCACAGACCGGACATAATGTGCCCCAATATGGCGCGTCGGGAGCTGGGCATGGCGAACGGGGCGAAGGCGAATTTCTATACTCTTTTTTGCGGCCTTGGTGTTTGCCGCATTTGGCTGGCAATTCTGATGGTTTTTTATTCTCAAGCGTATTCCAATGTAATTTGTTTTTATTTGAATTTTCTTGGATTTTCCGATTTTCACTTGTTGTGCACGCAAACAGCTGTGAGGTTTTTTTGGTGATGTTGTTGTTGTTTTCGTTGCGTGGGACTGCGAGGAGTGCGCAGGATCAAGAACAAGAGAAGCTGCTAACAGCTGTCAGACGAAACGAGTCGCCAAGGACGTGGGGTCAGGAGTTTTAAGTTGTTGAATTTTTATTTTCAAGTCGAATTAGTCGAAATTTAAGTTAAATTTTGTATTCCGCAAATTTTTAAATTATTATTTGGCGCGCTGAAGTCGAAGAGTTGCCACATGTTGCGATTTTACAACACTGTTGGAGGGCTGCCAACTCCTCGCAATTCAGCACGTTAAATTAAGGGTCCAATGTTATGTCAACAGTTGCATGACTGTTAACCAATAACCCGCAGGAATTGAAATTGTGCAATTAAACACGAATTCCAATATCACCAACATTAAATTTAAAGCCAAAGCCGAAATTGTATTCACTGTTTCAGCTTTAAAACACAAGCAGCCTCAACAATTTAGAATGCACTGCACCGTTTTAGACGCACTATACACAGTTTAAGAAGCACTGTGCAAACTAACGTAGCCGACAAAAAGCTCGTTGCTACATGTCATACCGTAAAGAGGTGTTGCCTACGCATAAGAATAAGTTGGCAGCCCGCTTATTCAAAAAAGGTCGATACATTTGGCGCCCACAAGACAAAATTTAAATTCTAGATAAATGAGTGTCGATATCATTTTACAAGGCCCATGACCCACAATTAAATGAGCATATATAAAAAAAAGAAGCCTTGAGAAATTCCCATCTGAGCATTCCCATCAAACCTTCGGTTCTTTTAATTGTGCCATCAATTTCTACCTGCCCAAAAAATTAAGCACTCTTCTTCTTAAATTAATCAGTTTATGTTTGTCGCGAGGGGGGGCGGGGGGCAATGT
Source organism: Lissocephala sabroskyi (assembly GCA_037075105.1). NCBI lineage: Eukaryota > Metazoa > Arthropoda > Insecta > Diptera > Drosophilidae > Lissocephala > Lissocephala sabroskyi. Next base: position 10,853 of record JBAMCP010001754.1, read on the forward strand.
GGCATTTCCCTTTCAGCAATCGGCAATCAGGTGTCGGCTGTCGGTTGACAACCGGTTTATTTAACTAAAGCCTAAAATATTGTTTTTTTTCACTTTTGTTTTTGCATTTTATTCGTGCCCATGCTGCACGATGGCCCGATTACGTATGCTTTTAATATTTAGCGGATATTTAGCCAAATACGGGACATAAGCGAGGGCGGCACCCCCACAGGGCCAGGGAGCCCCGGTCAATGATCGTTAAGGAAATGCAAACTGCTTTATCGACCGGCCGGGCCGGGCCGACAAGTTCTGTCAATTTGTCCTAGTTTAATTCGTAATTGTGCAACTTTAATTAGTGAGTCACCCATTCACCCGGCTACCGAATTTGTGTGCACTAAAAAATAAGTTTTAAAGTTTAACTAAGCCCATCATCGGCATGACACAACGCGACAGGCGGACAAATGGACAGCCAGCTGGCCGGCCGGTCCGCCGCCAGGCCAACCAACAAAAGGGCGGGCGGGCCGACGGGCAAAATCGGCGACGGCGTTGATTTTGCTGCCCCCTGACCGTTTGGCGAGGCGCAGGGGGATTGTCACCACCACCAGACAAAAGAAAAGAGGGACGTACCTGTTTTGCGGTGACCATGCAACCAGACGCGCCGGCCGTTGTTGCACGACAACCGTGGCGCGCGCCGGCCACGATTTTGGTTACGAGACTTATGGCTTTGACGAATTTTGACTGTTTTTGGCCCTAGAGGTGCAGAGGCGGCCGAGACTCCGGGTGCTGATGCCGGCCGAGGCGGAGACGCTGCACCCAGGCCGAGGTTTGACGTGTTGCTCACGCGTCTTCGGCACTCACGAAATGAAGATGAATAACAGAAAAACCAACTGACGCGTTTTACACTACAACGAACTGCGAATACACTTAAAAAACAAAAAAAAAATACGCCACTTCTCACAATTCACGAATTTCACAATTTTCCGATACCACAACACTGATCGATAAAACGATTTCTTTGCGATTACACTGAGTCGTAGAGTTGCCAGCTACCGGCTAATCGAATTTGGGCGGTTCGGCATTGAATTCAAAAGACTCCAAGCTCGATTAGGGTATTGGCTAAAAACAAGCGACCAACGTAAAATAAACAACAAAACGTTGGATGCTGCTTTTGTTGTTGTTGATGATGGTGACGGCGGTGTTGTTGTTGCCGCAACGCGTATAAAAACGAAGACGCGTCTTTTTGGCGCTTAGTGCGACACCGTCCACTTAGCCAGCCGGCGATTAACCGAGCTCTTTTCCCCAAGCGGCTGTCACTAAGCAAGTGCAGTAAGTTGACCAGCCTTTTGTATCGACACAGTGAGATTTACATTAAAAACTTCACACCATTCCCAAGTGACCAAAGTGCAGTGGATATTTTAGTTTAAAAGTTTCCCCAAGTGCATAAGTGACAATCAACAAAGACATGAAGGAACCATAAAATAAAACTGTAAAAGGTCCTTGAGTGTGACAAAAGGATCATTTATAATATACCATTTCCCATTTGCGTAATTCACCTTCGAGAAAAATAAAACTCGAACAGAACAAATCGAAAGGCCAAGGACGTTGAACAATTAAATCGATTTGCATAATTTTTAAATTATATCTTAAACGCTTTTATTATCTGCTTACGTAGATTCTAAGTTTCAAAAATTAGCCCATGGTTTTCTTGATCTTCTCAAATTCTTAATATTTCGCTGTGATTTCTCAAACGCGCAAATTATAAAACTCGTTTTACGACTTGTCGTCGGGATGGCTCGCACACACCTTACATTAAAATAATTAAAAACCAGAATTATTGATAACGGTACTCCGATATAGCCAGGCCAGATCGCACATCAAATAGATCCGGTTCAAGGCACGTACACATTTTTGGGGGATACAAATAATAAAACCGCAGAGGGCGAAATTTACGACCGTTTTAAAATCGGCCAGAGTCTTACAAAATCGCAAATCGCCTGGAATCGAAATTTATATCTTAAACTGGTTCATTTAGTCATCAGATTTATAGTCCAGATGCGCGGCTAAATTGAACTGGGCAATCGATGCAAAACCAACGAACAAATTTCACGGGCAGTCAGAGGCGTCGGCCATTATTCATACGCCCAGTAAGCCAGATTATGGGTGTCAAGTTTCTCATCTCATTTCTCAAGAAACTCGACCTCTACCCTTTTTACCAGGTCAATTAATGATGGCCGGCGGAACAACTCACTCCGAAGCTGGGCGCCTTGTTGTGAATGACCCCCAATTATTGCGTGAAATCTGTCTGATTTTATACGAATCCATTCATTCAGTCAAATTGCCTTTATCCGTGTTCGAGTTGCCAAACAAACACGCAAATAAAGACCCCACCTTCCCCCATTTGCTCCCCGGATTGGGCAACATCCCCTCATTATTTATGGATCCGAGCGGGGCAAAAACTTTGCTCCACTTTGCCCGATCATCTTTCAAAAGCCTGCCCTGCCAATCCGCTACCGTTAGCAATCAAAATATCTGCGTAAAAAAAGCAGACAAGCGAATCGGTTAACCGCACGGCTGATGGTTTTCCATTTGTCAAATGTTTGGGCTGCTGGTCGGAACAAAGGCCGGCATAATTTGATAGTAAGCATAAAAAATGGACGAGAAATTAGGCAAACGATTCGTGTGGAAATCAACAGCAAACTCAACTCAATCAATCAACCGGCCAAGATCTAATCAATCGATGGATTCTGTTCCGTTTGATTGGCTGAACTTGAGTGTCAAAATGCAGCAACGACCTTTCGGTATCAATTAAGAATTCCAACTTCTGTGCGATCAATCGACTGATTGCTGTCAGCCGGACAGACAGGCGGATCTGTGGTGGGTATTCAAATCCACATAACTGCGTGAGCGGCGGGGCAAAATCACCTGTTAGCCGTGACGACGCCGTCGGCCTATGCGAGGCGCCCAAAATGTCAAAGTTCACGGCAACGTCATTAATGTCCAAGTTATTATTGGTGTGTGCTTTCGTAACCATCGAGAAAAGTCAGCCAAACACACCTAGGCCGCATCTGGGTGGCCCAGCGGATGTTCAAACACCTTGCGGAATCTTTTCCAACCACTAAATCTCATGTCCAGGGGCTGGGCCCTGGCTGGCCTTCGGGTGGATGGATTTAATTATAAACACAAAACGCTTTGACTTTATCCGAATTCAAATTTCTGTTTCCCCAAATATCAATTGCCAAAATGAACTCATGCGCGTTAAGAAGCGGGTTTTTTTCTTTTGACAATTAAAAAAGAGACCCGCTAATTTTTAATTAGTTTCGAATGAATAGAACCCGAAATCCGACTAGCGTAGTTGAGCAAAATATTTACTAGTATTTAAATTATGAAGAAAGACAAAGCAGCCGAAATTTTGGTGCCACTGCATTTCTCGTTTTGGCTTTGAAGTCGAATCGAAAGCGTAATCGCCGCATAAATTAGGGAATCCGAAATCTTCAAGGTCATCAAAAGTGATCACTAAATTATAAAAAGCGCCCCTCCATTGAGAGAAGCTGGCGAGCAAAAGAAAAGCAGCGATCAAATTAAATAAAATTTCGTGTTTCGCCCGTAAATCGTATGTAAATCTCGGCTCTCCACTTTAGGCCTGGGTGTTTGGCATTTGCAAAATATTTAATTCATAATGAATGTATTTGGGGTGGAGCGAATTGTGCAACCGGCGACTCCGCCACTTCATTTTGTTCCATTTGCAAGTGGGAGTTTCTTAGCCAAAATATGCACGTGTTTCGCGAGGCTGTTGGCCCAATGAGCCAATGTTTATGTTGTTAACATATTAGTGATGTTTTTATGATTTGCAGATATTTGATTTAGCCATTCATATTCGCTGTCTACCCAGACAAACACCCAAGCTCTCAGGGGGTTCCATTGTCCGATCAAATTGACCCTCGCTTTTTGCAGGCTTAATCAATTGTGTGTTACACAAACTCATTCGTATTTTGGCTTATTGAAATTAAAAATATACACAAACCAAAGAATACCTACAATTAGGCAAACAAAGCCGTCAAAAAGTCTCCCGCCTCCCGGCCAAGAACGCCGCATCCGGCCGGCGGCTCTCGGCCAGCCTTGGTCGTAGCCCTGATGGGTAAAATGTAAAAAAATTATAATCTTTTTTATTGAAAACCCACCAAATTAATCATTATCTGGGGTTTTTGTTTTTAAACAAAATGCACCAACCAAAGCTACGGGCCACTAGAATTCGGCGGCTTGGCCGAGATGATGCAATGGACAGGCGCTTATGCGTTAATCAAACAGACTTCAGCAATGGGTGTCAATTATCTAGGTATATTATTATTTTGTTTTTAGGTCTTTCAATGGCCACTCTAAAAGCTGAGCTTGCAAAAAAACTGGACAGTCATCGATGGGCCCACAGGGCGTATGAGCGCCAGTGCCAATGCCGCTGGGCCTCTCCTTCTTTCTCGGGGAAACTTAACCGAATCTTCGCAGCTTCTTGGGTAGTTTTGCATTTGGAAATCGGAGAGGCATCCATCCGTTTTCCTCAGTTTTAATGGTGTAACTTCTTTAAAGGTTAGCAGTATCGTTCAGCAAACGAGTTTCGCCGACTGACCAAGCAACCGCAACAGCCGCCGGTAATAAACGACAAACGGCTGACGAACCGCTCTCCTCTGATGGGCCCCAAACGCATTGCTAGATTTGCAGTCACTTACAATATCCATATAATTATAATTAACGAGTCGGCGACCCGAGGCTCGATGGATTTTCTGGGATGGCGGTAGTTTGGGGGATTCTTAATGGGCGGGAGAATTGATCGATTGACTTGATTGAGAGAGCGACCGGATCCTCTCATGGCAATCGGCTTGGAAAAGGTTCGATTGCCGAATTAATTGATTGGCCATTTGCTAATACGACTATTCAAGTCGAATTGGCATTTGGCAAACGAAGAAAAATGATTCGCGAATAAAGAAACATTTATTTTTACGAGTGTGGATTAAATTACGTTTGCCATTAAAATGGGCATCGCTGACCGGCAGGGGAGCCGAGCCGAGCCGGTCGGTGTTATCGTGCTTAGAATCCCAACTATTTAATTCTGTCATTTGAAGGCTCACGATGCTTATTAATCAAATCAAAAGCGAAGACCGAAAAGGCTTTCGGGCGGATTAGAAACGCCGCTCGTATTTGGCCAAAGCTGGAAAATGCATTTGCCCAATTGGCGCAGCCTCGGCCGCCTGCCTGAGTCCATAATTCGCCTGGCAAATGTCAGCCACACAGCTTGAAATTTGTCAACGCCAACAAATTGAGCTGCATTTGCAAATCAATCACCATAATCGTGGCCACCACGGTCACATTTTCTGCTTCGACAAATGTCGCCAATGTCAATAACCAATTCGTCTATTTCCCCCCCACAGGATATAAAAATAGAGCCGCCACAAACTCAATATGGCCAAACTCGGCCATCTAATACTTTTGGCTAAGCTTTTGGTAAGCGAACTTTAAAGAATTCTCAGGTCGGTTAAGTTTTACGGGATCTTTTCCCACAGGTCATCGTGACGGGTCTTTCATCCGAAGATGAAATATTCAATGAAATTATAAGTGTCCCTGAGCAGGGATCGCGGGTCACCCGGGGCAGCTATCCCGGCATCAGTAATGTGGACAAAATCGACGTCCTCTGCGACAAGGGCAATGGCATGGTGGTGTCCGTTGAGTTCTCCGAGAACTTCAATGGGATCATCTATAGCCAAGGCTACTACAATGATCCCAAGTGCAAGTGAGTACAAGAAAATCTCTGCCTCTTCAGACCCTCAACACTTAATGTCCTTCGTTTAGTTATGTGAAAGCGGGCAGCAATGAGCGCAGCTTTGTGTTCAATGTTCCCTTCGAGGGCTGCGGCTCAAAGCCTTCTTGCTCGCTTTGCGCCTCCGTTGACAACATCCTTATTTTCCAAAACGAAGCGGAAGTCCAGGAGGGCTGGGACACTGCCCGCAAGATCACCTGCAGCCGAGGTGACGAGCAGGAGAAAACCGTCTACTTTAAGCCCTTCGTCGTGGACATGCTCGAAGTTATTTCAGTGGAGACCCCGAGCGGCCCAGTCGAGTGCTGGATGGAGATCGGCACCGGCAAACCCCCAAATATCCAGCCCATTAAGAGCAGCCTGAAGCTGGGCACGGACATAACCTTCACCATCAACGTGAAGCACCAGAACCAAGTCTGGGATATTAATATCCTGCAGTGCTATGCCTCAGACGATGCGGACTACAATGCCCCCACCACCAAGAAGCTGCAGCTCTCCGATAAACGAGGCTGCTCCTTAAAGAGCAAGCTCTTCGGGGAGTGGCAGAAACTTAAGTCCTCGTCTGGACAAACTGTCACCTACTACAACACCTTGAAGGCATTTAAGTTCCCGGATCGATCGCAGGTCTATCTGAAGTGCGACATCGAGCTGTGTAATGGAGCCTGCGAGCGGGACTATATCTGTGGCGAGAAGGTGATTGGTGGCTGTTATCCAGGCTCCACCGACCCGGAGTGCCAGCCGGCCACCCGACCTCCAGTCAAAACTGAGACTACTGTGTCCTCAGGTAAGCCAAGGTGTTATCCGGGCTCTTCGGATCCTCGCTGCCCACAAGAGCCACGTGTCACGCCGAAGCCACGCTGCTATCCTGGCTCTCCAGATCCTGAGTGCCAGCCAGCCACGTATTCACCGCCAGTGCCCCGCACTCGCCCGACAACTCGTATTCCCGTGACCAAGCCAAGCTGTTATCCTGGGTCGAGGGATCCTAGCTGTCCTCAGGAGCCGCGTCCAACTCCAAAGTCACGCTGCTATCCGGGATCTTCAGATCCGGAGTGTCAGCCCGCGACCTACTTGCCACCAACGTCACGCACTCGGCCTACAACACGCACGCCCATAACAACCACCAAATTGAATTGTTATCCGGGCTCTACCGATCCTCGTTGTCCTCAACAACCGAAAACAACTCCCAAGCCAATAGCAACAACCAAATTGAATTGTTATCCGGGCTCTACCGATCCTCGTTGCCCCCAGGAACCACGAACCACCCCAAAACCACGTTGTTATCCAGGATCTACAGATCCAGAGTGTCAGCCAGCAACTTATCTGCCACCAACAACTCGTACACCCATAACAACCACCAAGTTGAACTGTTATCCAGGCTCTACGGATCCTCGTTGTCCTCAACAACCGAAAACAACTCCTAGGCCGGTAGCAACTACCAAGTTGAATTGTTATCCGGGATCTACCGATCCGCGTTGTCCTCAGGAGCCAAGAACAACACCAAGACCAATAACAACCACCAAATTGAACTGTTATCCGGGCTCTACGGATCCTCGTTGTCCTCAACAACCGAGAACAACACCAAAGCCACGTTGTTATCCTGGCTCTCCAGATCCTGAGTGCCAGCCAGCCACGTATTCACCGCCAGTGCCCCGCACTCGCCCGACAACTCG
>JBAMCP010001755.1:0-18299 GCA_037075105.1 Lissocephala sabroskyi
AGACGATTCTCTTCGATTTCACCCTGAACTTGGACGCCCTGAAGACCGCCGAGGTGGCCAAAGTGGTGCGCAACGAGCTGGAGCACATCTTCCCCCAACTCGAGCTGGCCTACCAAATGCCCGTCGAGGACGGCGGCCACTTTTCCGTGCTGCACGAGAACAAGGACACCATCATCACCTGCAGGATCTTCCCCCAGGGCCTGCTTACCGTCAATGTGGAATACTATTTGGCCGAGGGCAAGGAGCCACTCATGTCCTTTGACGTGAGTATTCAATTACGCGGGGGGTGGGGTGGGGGGCGGTCTGCAAATTTCATTGTCATTGTCGGCCGGGCCGGCGGCGCGGGGCAAACAAAATTGATTTTCCGCATTCACATGCGCGCGCGTCTGTGTGTGTGTGTGTGTGTGTGTCAAGGCGAACGAAGCCCTTTGCCCTGGACTTGGGCGAGGGGCCGCCTCGGGTGGGTGTGTCGCCTGCACTTGACCGTTTTTACAGTTACCCCAGCGCGGCTAACGGAACTTGGTCAGGGTCAGTGGAGGCCCCTCCGCCCAGTCCAAGCTCTTGATGACGCCAGAGGAGGCCTATTATCTAACCAAGTGTAAATGAGAGGGGGCGGGGGGCCAGCTTATCATTTCAGCCGGAGAGAGGCGCCCCCCGCCAAGCACGTGGGGTGGGCGACCGGCGCGCCGCGCTCTCTTGCCATTTTCATTGATTGGATTTGTTTGCCGGGTTGTTTATGTCCGGGGGGTGGGGGGCGTCACGTGCCTGAAATTGCAACACCGGCGACCTTCGGCCAATAGGAAAATTCAAATCATACAGAAATTCCCATTGCGCTTACTTTCCTTTTTCATACAAACCGCAAATATGCCAGCTAAAAATAAACGGGACCGCGCCGCCGCCATTGCTGGCTGCGGCGAGGGCCGTTTCACAACTTCTGGCAGGTTTTTAACTCAACTTCTGTATTCTCCTGTGCTGCCCCCTCGAATTGCAGACCATGCGAACAATGGAACTGATCTTGCGCCAGAAATTAGATTCCGACCGATCGAAATATCTGCCGCCGATAAAGCGCGGCGGATATATCGATATTTACATGACTAGCTCAGGTTGGTCGATAACTTTTATTCAATCTCCCGAACCGACGCACATTATTCCATGCCGATCGGAGAATTTGCACGGCCACTCGAAATTCCTCATAGAAAATCGGAAAATGCATGAATTTTATGAGTTTTATTGATTTTCTTGTATTCTTTTTATTTTCATACCAACGAAAAACTCTATGCGTTTTTCCCTAAACATAATGCAAACTATATATCAAATTTCGAACACCACCGTCTGCTCGTCTCCTCATCATCATGCCATCATTTGTGGGCCTGCAACAAATGTAAATTCGACTCCATAAACCAAAATTCAGACCTCGAAACGCCTGGAAAATACTCTAGCCAAGAAACTGAAAGCCTTGACGGGTCAGGTGCTGCCCCCGCTGAAGCGGGGCAAGATCGCTAGGTATTTTCCGTCCTCAGGTAAAGTTATCTCTCTATCCAGTAATTTAAATATCCTAATCATATCCTGAAGTAGCTGTCATATCACTGAGAGTTCCTAAGTTCTTTGCACGATTTTCTATTTTGTTATTCACTGAGAACTCTTTGCCCGCCCCTCGCTAACTCCGGCTTCCCCACAGACGAGCGCATCATCGAGTACGACATCGACGAGTTGGTCTACGAGGCCCGCTCGCCGTTCCAGAAAATCCAGATCATGCACTCCAAGAATCTCGGCAATATGCTAATTCTCGACGAACTGCAAAGTGAGTACAGTCGCCGCCCATTTATCGATTTATCGATTACTCTTTTTCCCCCCGCAGACATCGCCGAGTCGGACTTGATTTACACGGAGACGCTGATGGGCCGCGGCGTGGAGAACTACGAGGGCAAGGAGATCTGCATCCTTGGCGGCGGCGACGGAGCTTTGCTCTTCGAGCTCCTTAAAGAAAAGCCCAAGCACGTGGTCATGCTGGAGATCGACGAGCTGGTCATGCAGGCCTGCAACAAGTACTTGAACTCCATCTGCGGCGACGTCCTGGAGAAGCGCAAGACCGACCAGTACGAGATTATTGTGGGCGACTGCGTCGAGTACATGAAGAAGTTCATAGCGGAGGGCAGGAAGTTCGATTATGTCTTCGGGGACCTCACGGACATACCCATCTCGGGGGCTCCGATCGGCGAGTGCTGGGACTTCATACGCACGATTCTGGAGCACTCGTTCAAGCTGCTCAAGCCCGAGGGCAAGTATCTGACCCATGGCAATGGCACCACCTGCGTGGAGTCGCTGGAGCTGTTCGAGGAGCAGCTGAAGCTGCTGCAGCCGAAGGTCAAGTTCACCACCTCGAAGGCCTTTGTCCCCTCGTTCATGGAAGAATGGCTCTTCTACCAGGTCACCTTCGCTTGACGAGCTGAAGAGCCACAAGCCTTGGCGACAGCACAAAGTCTCGCAGGAGCCAGCTTAATTTCACTATCAGGCACCTGCACACAAGCACACACAGGAGAGAAGGACGAAGGTCAGCGGGAGGTTAGAGAGCCGATCAAATTGCATTGCTACACGGCGATGCTGTTCGGGGAGGCCAAGCACAAGCCACAGAGGCGGCAGCGGCGTGTCCATTATCATCACAAGCTGGTTTCGTAGTGGGAAACTGGCGGGATCACCCGGGGAATCCCATTCACTTCCAATGGCTGTAATTTGCAATAGCGAAAAGGAAACCAAAAATTTATAAGCCAATTTAATTAAGTTAGAAATTAGTTGTGTTTTACCCGCGATTCCTTGTCTTTCGTTTTAAGTTGGTGCGCGGCGGAGATTAAGGCCAAGCTAATATTTGTGTTAACCTAAATTGTATCTAGCCTAGCGTGTTGAGCAATTCGTATTTGTAGTATTCTCTTATATAATTAAGCCAAGAGATTATGTTTAGTTTGTCAGTTTCAGAGCGACGATGAAGCTTGTGTTTGTGTGCAATTGCGGATGGTGGGGACTTTAGCGGCTGCTATGCCAGCTTGTATTTCTAGTGGTCTTATATTCATTGACACCGTATATGTTTTAAAAGTACTTACAATAAAACAATAAAACATGTTTTCAAAGCGATATTTCCGCTTTTTAATTCGAAATAAATTGTTTTAAACACGCGTGCCGTTGGTAGGCATATCGGAAAAGTATCGATACATTTTAATTTGCCATTCCAGCTTGTATTTCTAGTGGTCTTATATTCATTGACACCGTATATGTTTTAAATGTACTTACAATAAAATAATAATACAACATGTTTTCAAACGGACATTTCCGCTCTTTAATTCAAAATAAATTGTTTTAAGCACACGCGCGCTGGTTGTCGGCATATCGAAAGTATCGATACATTCAAATTTGATACAGCTTGTATTTCTAGTGGTCCTATATTAATTGACACCGCAAATGTTTTAAAAGCAAGTACTTTCAATAATACAATAATTCAATATATTTTCAAAGGGACGTTACCGCCTTTAATTCAAAAAGAAATTATTATTAGATCCGCGCGCCGATGGTCGGCACATCAAAGCAATATCGATACTTTTAAATTTGTATTTTTTTGCAGGGATTGGAATTTACTAGCCTTAAATGCAAGCACCAAATATAACAGTTCCTAATAAACATATTTTACTTTTAATTTACAGTTTAATTTAAAAAAAAAATCTAAAAATGCGCAACTCTTAGAAAATCGATACTTTTCCGATTATTTTTTGAACGCCGGCTGGTCACGAACAGGGCCACCCGGGCGGGGATATAACCGACAAAATCAGCAAAACACGAAATGAAGACCAACCTACCGCCCAAAATAATTAGATTTAATTTAATTAACACTTTAGGCAGGTCAATCAACAGGTGGCCGGCGATCAGCTGTTCTTTTCGATTCTCTGCTAAGGGGCAACCCCGCGCGGCATTTGCGTGCGAGTTGCGTTTGCGTTTGGCTGTGTTTTTTTTTGTGTTGAGCGTAAAATGGACAGCAAGCTGCACAGTGGCATCCACCACCCCACCCTGCGCCTGCTGCAGGAGTCGGGCTGCGAAATCCTCCCCCACAACCTCATGTACCCGGTGTTCATCATCCCCAACGACGACGAAGTCCAGCCCATCAACAGCATGCCCGGCATCTCCCGCATGGGCGTGAACAAGCTGCGGGAGCACCTGGAGCCCCTGGTGACCAAGGGCCTCAAGTCCCTGCTCCTGTTCGGCGTGGTCAGCAGCGACCTCAAAGATGCCCGCGCCTCCAACGCCGACTCGCCCGAGAATCCCGTGGTGCGGGCCCTGCCCAAGCTCCGCAAATGGTTCCCCACTCTGCTCATAGCCTGCGACGTGTGCATCTGCCCGTACTCCGACCATGGCCACTGCGGGATACTGGAAAAGGACGGCCTGCAAAACGAGCCCAGCATCAAGCGCCTGGGCGAGATTGCCGTGGCCTACGGACGCGCCGGCGCCCACATCGTGGCCCCCTCCGACATGATGGACAACCGGGTCAAGGCCATCAAGGAGGCTCTGATTTCCGCCAACCTGAACAGCGTGTCCCTGCTGTCCTACTCGGCCAAGTTCGCCAGCAACTTCTACGGCCCCTTCCGCGATGCCGCCCAATCCGCGCCGGCCTTCGGCGACCGCCGCTGCTACCAACTGCCCAGCGGCTCCCGCAGTCTGGCCCTCCGCGCCGTCCACCGCGACGTGGCCGAGGGGGCCGACATGCTCATGGTCAAGCCCGGCCTGCCCTACCTGGACATCCTGCGCCAGACCAAGGACGCCCTGCCCCAGTATCCTCTGTACGTCTACCAGGTGTCCGGGGAGTTCGCCATGCTCTACCACGCGGCCCAGGCCGGGGCGTTTGTCCTGCAGGACGCGGTGCTGGAGTCGATGAAGGCCTTTCGACGCGCCGGCGCCGATTGCATCATCACCTACTTCACGCCGCTGCTGCTGGACGTGCTGGGCCGGAATTAACCCCAGAAATACCTCGATTTGGAGTTTGATCTTTTTTATGCTTGGAAATTGTGCAATTTAACGATATGAATAATTTTGATTTGTGATTCGTCTACTTTTTGTGTGCCTCGCAATTTGCTATTCAAATTTCGGCCCCGTGACGTCACAGTGACTTTTTCGTTGTCATCGTGACGAGCGAAAACAAATCGAATGAATATTTTGTAGGAACTTTAAAGTCGCCCGGGAGTGGAAATAAAATCTAAATTTTCTACCAATTTAAATGCCTGCAATTGGACCACAAATGGCAGCCCCCGCCGGAGGGGATTTAAGGATTAAGTACAAGGATTCTCGAAAATACTGTGGTTCACTGCCCCTCGCTGTTGGTGATCCTGCTGTGCTCCAGGATGTCCGTGTTCTGCATGGGCTCCAGGTCGGTCTCTGAGATGATCTCGGCCAGCCACTGCTCGATCTGGACGGGGTGGAAGGAGTCCTCGTCGCCGCTGTTGGCCTCCAGGATGATCTTCAGGTTCTCGAAGTTCTTCAGAATCAAACGCTTGCCGGGCTGAATCCGCGGCGAAATGCTGGACGACTGCCCAGCCGACCCCTTCGGATTCGAGTTCGAGTCGCAGGTCGAGTCCGCCGGCGCCGACTGCACCCGCTGCTCGGTGGGCGTGGACAGGACTCCCTCGCTGTCGTAGGCCCGCACGGGCTTCTCCTTGAGGCTCTTCTTGATCTCATTCAGCAGGCGGTTGTAGAAGTCGCAGGTCACATCGTGGGTGTCGTTCGAGGACGTGGGCTGGCTGGGCGTGGTCTCCAGGGAGGAGGCCGCTCCTTTCGGCTGCTCCTTCTTGCTGGGCTTCTTGCTGCCCTTCTGCTTCTTGGACTGGGAGCGGGAGCTGGCGTTGCTCGAGAAGTTCGAGCTCGAGGCGGTGGTCGTGGGGGTGGACTGGTCGGTGCTGGTGCTGGAGTCGGCCGACTGCTGCAGCTTGGATGGCCCAGCGTTGGCCAAGGGGATCTCCGCGCTGATGGCCTCCTCGTTGGCGCAGTTGATGGTGAGGCTGGCGATGTTGCGCAGGTTGATGGTTCCGTTGCAGTTGTTGATGGTGATTTTGGGCTTGAAGCGCGGCTTCCGGGTCTTGGGCTTGGGCGGCGCTGCCGCCTGCTCGAGGCAGGTGCTCTTGGATGTCTCCCGGCCCAGGCTGGACATGGCATCGGCTATCGAGGACTCGAGCTCGTCGTCGAGTTCTTCAAGGTTCAGAGGGGGGATGTGGGTTTCCCGCTTGATCTTGGCCTTGCGTATCAATTCTTTGGCTTCTTGCAAGGTGATGTTGATGATGGACTTGTTCATGAGCTTGGCATTGTCCTCCACCAAGGACTTGTTGCGCGAAAAGTTCACCACAATGGCCTCCGGCTGGGCGTCTTCGTCCAGATCGTAGTAGGCGATTTTGCCATCGTCCAGGCATTTGTACATGGTCTCGTGGTCGTCGGTGGGGGCTATGTAGTCCTCGTTGCGTAGGTAGACATCCTGCAGGGCTAGCTGCATGTTGTCCAGCTGGAAGCGACCATAGCTGCGTATGGCTGCCAGCAGCTCCTCGTCGGCCACGAAGCGGACCTCGCCGTCTTCGGTGGCGGGGGCTGTGGGGATTTCGCTTTTTAGCAACTGCTGCTGGCGCTGGGTGTTGGCGATGACTTCGAGTTGGCGGAGCAGGAGTTTCTCTCGCATGTGGAGGGCCGCACGCACCTCATTGAACTTTTGCTGAACGTCGGTTTTGACCTAAAAAAGAAAAGTATAAGGTGAGTGGGCGGGGGAGGCGAATTTGCAGAAAATTGTGATGGGCGTGGGCGTTGTGAGTGGCGCTTTCGTTGTACCTGCTCCAAGTTGGTCTCGGCATGTTTGTCCATATCTGTTGGTCGTTTGGGGAGAGTGGTTTTCGCTTTCTGTTTAATGCGAAAAATTTGAGCCTTTTAATTTCATTTGTTGTTTCTTTTTCCGTTCTTTGATTTGTTTGATCGAAGTTTGGTCAGCTGTTGGACAGTGTGGCCGTCTCTAGCTGGCATCAAACAGTGTGACCGTGCCGGACGTGCAAAGGTGGTTTGAAAAGGTATGATTTACTATCATTACGATATAAATCGCGAATTTGTAATATATTTAAGTTTTGTGTAATGTGTTATCTTGTTTTCTACGGATTTAAATGTGAGAGGAATATTAATAATCGGGAACACCACAAAAAGCTGACAGCTTTGGCAGTAAGTTCGAACAAAGTTGCCATCCTGGCGGAAAATGTGTCAGCGAGAAAGAAAACAATCATATTGCACAATCTATCGAATTTTTGTTAACTTTAATGCTTTTTAAATGGTAAAAGCTTCATATTTAATTACTTAGTAATAGTTGAAAAAACCCCGACGATAGCACCACAAATTCGCGCGGTCTGTTTTCGAATGAGAATTGTGTAAATATGTTTGACTATAATTTGGCACAGTAAAATTTAATTATAAATAGACATTCAGAGTTGGTGCATTCGAATTAATGCCGCCCTGCATATTTTGATCGGCAGCCCGGTGGCCGTTGCTGCCCAGCCCTGGTCGTCCCTGTAAGCGCCGTCAAGCCTCATCAAACCGGCATAATATTTAAGCGCTATTTTAAATTTTAGTAATTCTTTCTATGTGTTATGCGTATGATTTCGCATGATTAAACAACAGTTATGATACCTAATTGATACATTTGCCGGCATTAAAGTCTTTTTAGCGCTAGACCAAACTTGTGGGTAAGGTGGCAACACTGGTGGTAGGCTGCCGCGCGGGCTATTTTCGTCAGTCGTCGGTGGTCATTGCTGTTGTGAAGAACGTGGTGCGGGTATGCAAGAAATGAAAACATTCAAATCTTTTTAAACAATTCAAAAATTAAGATTTCAAAACCAACTTTAAATGTAACAATCGTCTCAAAAATAATATGTGTTAAGCCGAAAACCGTACGCCAATCGAAGACGCGTAAAATCATCGCTGCCAGCGTCGCTGCCGTCATCGCTGCTGCCGTCGCGTCGCGCCGCGTCAAGTGTTTGATTTTGTAATTTTTTTCTTTATTTGTGTGTTTTCTTTTTGGTTCGAAATTCATTGGAGATGCATTGTTCAGTTTTGTTCGAAAATTACTTACAAATGTGGCACAATTAGCACAAAAGTTTACCCCAAAATCAGCGCTGCCGCCACTGTTGTTGTTGTTGCCAAACTGCCGCTATTTGCACACCGCGCGCGCGTGCCTTGAGATTTCTTGGGCACTCAGTCAGCCGGTCAGAGAGGTCGCCGCTGCTTACCTTTCCAAAATACAAACTTGCCCAAAAATTTACCCCGCCGTGCACGTCATTTACACAAAACAAAAAAGATAAAAAATCAAAAACAAAAATTACTAGTGGCTCTGCAACGTGCGAGGCAAACACACATCGCCCCTCACACTCACACCAACACACACACACGCGCGACAAATAAAAAGTGCAAAGCAAAAGAAATAACCGCACACAGAGACTGAGAGAGCGAGAGAGCGCGAACTGTGTCAATGCGGCAGGCAGGCAATGATGACGCCAAATAAAAAGTCACAATCAAAATCAAAACATGCCACAAATCTGGTGCTTGCGAATGAATGCAAATTGTTGGTTTTTTAATTTGTTTAAACTTTTCTTTAATTGGATTTGGTGAATGTGTCATTCGCGCTGCCGCCGTCGTCACCGCTGCGCTGCCTCTGCCAGCATTTTTTTCTTTCTTTTATTTCTCTGCCTATTTAGCCTCCGTCTTGTCGGTGTTGCTGTTGTTGTTGTTGCTGCGGTTGCAGCGGCTGCTTTTGTTTGTTTTTGCGGCGCTGTGTGTGTCATTGCACGCTGGGCGGCTCTCGGCGGCTGTGCCGCAATTCGTGACGTAAAAAATTTAAACTACAATTGCCCATCAAATTTATTTATTTAGAAAGAGAAAAAATCAATTTACAGTCGCTCTTCTCGCGCCTCCGAGTTCAACTGGTTTTTCTGTCTTCTCGCTCACTCACTCGCTCGCCAGTTGTCGTTTGTTATCAAACAACAGCAAAGCAGCAGCAGCAACAACAAAATCCAGTTTGCCCCCATCAGAAAGACCTTTTGTCTCCCCTTCCCCCTCACACGCGAGGTTGTTTCTTTCTCTCTCCCTCGCTCGCGTTTCTTGCGAGAAAACGTGCTTTTTATTTCGATTTAATTAATTTAAATGTGGTTTTTATTTAATGTCAGCAGTTAAGACAGAAACTCAAAATTTAATAACCGAAAATACAATTTTTAAACCAACTTTCTGACACTCCGCGCCGCTTCCCGATAAACAAACAAATCAACAGACGGAAAAAAGTGTACCGAGGTCGTCGTCGATGCCGAATAATCCCAGTTGAATGCTGCCCCCCAAATCGGTAGGTGAAACATTCCAAATATATTACCAGATATTATCATTGCCCTCTGTGTTTGTAATTCCATTTGACTGATAAAGACTTGCTTCGCAATTTCCCCTTGATAAGGTCGGGGCTGGCACTTTATCGCCGGAACTTTTTACCCCAGAAAGTCAATTTAAGATATGTATATATTTTCTGTATTTACACCCTAAAAATATTTATTCTCTGACGATTATGATTAATTTTAAGTTCCTTAAATAGTCCAAGGGGAACTTGACTTTCCTTGACTTTCAGCCTTAAAAACCTTTTACTTTTTTTACTATTTCATTTTATTAAAACAAAATGATTGCTGTAGAATTTGTTTGATTATTCTTAATGAAGTGATTATGTGTTATTTTATCGGGGTTTATTCAATTGGATTCTGTGGTTTTTCGCTCCGAACTCAACTGCAGAGCAATTAAGCGAATTTACTTTTAATTATTATACTCTTCACCCATGAAATAAAGGAAAGAGCATATTAGTTTGGTTCATGCTAATCCGATTTATAAAAAAGAGCGATAAATCCTTCAAATCCTCCTAATTCGATTCTTATTTAAGTTATCGGTCATCCAATTCCCTAACCTTGATTAAGCCATTAATGTCTGATAGAGTTTTGGAGAATTTAGCATCCGATTTCTGGGGAACATCCTTCAAAAACCTCCTTATTCGATTTTTATCCGTCATCTTCTAATCCTAAATTGAGCAATTAATTTCTCATAGAACTTTAGAGCATTTAGTATCCGGTTTCTGGGGAACTTTTATCGTCTCATTTGTTTTTTGAAATGCAATTTATCAATCAAGAGAACCCGCCGATGTTCATGGCAATTGATAACTCGCAATTCAATCAATTGACCCGGTCAATTTCATTTCACCCACAAGTGGTTCACAGTTCGTCATCCTCTGGTGTTGGCCAAACTTTAATTGGTTTCAATTTGCACACGATAACGAGAATTGGGTCTGTTTGAAAAAAATCCCAACTCTTATATATATTTGCATATATATAGTCGGAAATAACGGTTAAAAAGTCGTCTGTTTAACTTTTTTTGGCGGGGCTTCCTTTCAAATTGCTTTTTTTATCATTCGCTGTTTGCGGAATATTTTTGATATGCTGCGATTTTTGTTTATTGGAATGGCGAATTTCAAATTAAAAGCAATTTGGTTTTGTGGCCACCGGAATACGAAATTGAAATTGACTATTGCAATACAAATTAGAAATATTCATGGAAATCAGAAGTTAGCCCGGAGGAAAGAGCGCGTCCAAAAAGAGGAAATACCAAAGCAAAAATATTTCCACACCAACCGAATGCACAGCACTATTTGCCGAGGGCAGTTCTCTGAGTTGTGCATAGAGATTTTTATAATAAATCGTGGCTTGCATTTTCGAGAGGATCATAAATTTTTATTTTACCACTTTTACTGTAATTATTTTATTAGGGACTTGGGAACTGACGTTAATCTTTATTTAAGGGCCAGATAAAGTTTATTTCTTTATTTTAACAAGGAATTATTTTATTAGGATGATTTTTGGTACATAATTGATTAGATAAAACTTCCTGGGGGGTGTTAAAGAAAAAGAAAGGAATTCAAAATGTAGAAAACAAAATTTTACTTCTCTTAAATTTAATTTTTTTTTTTTTTTTATTATTTAGTATATTGAATTATTTATGGTTTTATTTTCAGTTTGTTTCCAAATTTCTAAGATTTTGTATAATTGCTCTTCTACCTTTAAAATGCTTTCTTCTGTTAAATTCAACAAATTAGGAGATTCGATTGTGTTATAAAAGTTTTATGACTTTCCGAAAGGCCCTCGCTTTAAAAATTCCTGTGAAGTATTTTCCTTTTTTGAACTCTGACTTTTAAACGTTTGGCAATTGCAGTATTTTTATTTGTGAGTTCTGCATTTAAAATTTGTTTTATTGGTGGGAAACCGCCAACACTTTCTGCGTCGCCCCTGCTTCCTCCCCTCCGCCCGACCAATCTCCACAATGTGTTGATAAATTTTGCATAACAAAAGAAACCGAGAACACTGAATAAATTTATTGCTTTTGAATTTTTCTCAATTTACAAAAATTGTTGAGTTCCTTGTCCCCCCGAATTCTGTTTGTTTTTCGGGTTTTGTGCAACTTTATCAGCGGTGCAATTAAATGCTGCAATTAAGATGCTAACTAATTTCGTAAACACTCCACGCCAATTAGGCCGACATCAAAAGCTTGTTAACACTCGGCCCCTTGGAGGGGGCAGGGCATAAAAATCTAATTAAATTACCTACTAATACGTGGGACAGGGCGATGCTCATTAATGCTTAAACTCATTGGGGTAATTTTTGGCCTGGCGGCAGGGGAACTTACCCCTTCTTGGGGTACTCAGCCCGTCCTGAGTTTAAGCTAATTTGGCGACCGTGTTAATGCCGGTCATGTTCGGTTGGTGTGGCCCGGCGGACCGGACACGTTCGGGGGGAGGTGCCGGGGTCACATAAATTGCGCTTGGGGAGGTTGCGTGTAGCTTTTTATATTGCCGGGCTGGCTATTTTTATTTAACCTTTTATTTCATTTGCTTGTTTTGGGGTCCGCCGCAGGTCCTCCCGTTGGGGGTGAGTGAGTCATGAAAAAGTTGACTGCCTCGTTCCGTTTTTGTGTTTAGTGTTTGAATTATGAATTTTTTATAATTTGTGTGTGTGTGTTTGTGTGTGCGTTTTTATTGGCCTGGCATGCTGGCCATTTGGCCATTTGGCGGTGGCGTTTTGCACTTTTGTGTTTCCGTTTTTATTTATCCGCCTCGTGCGGGCATTCGTGCAAATGTTTGCCAAATGGTTTTACGGGCTTCCCTTCGGGATCGATTAAACCGAATGAGATCCGCAATCAGGGATTCGTAATTGGTTAAATTTTAAACATCCCCACATCCGACCCTCAGCCCCGAGTCCACTTTAACTCTCATTTAACCAGCGAACCGCGTAATGTCGAGGAAAACGAAATTAAACGAAATCAGAAATAACCAAGAGATGCTCAGCCAATCGAGTGAAGATGAAGACGTCGACTAAAGCCGAAAACTGTGCTATGATTTTTTTCTCAATTCCTTGTCCTCTTTTGCTGCTGTCCAGCGGTAAACTGCTTATTTCTGTACTTATATAACCGGAAAGAACTTAAATTTTATCACACGAGTAATGATAAGTATGTTTATTAAAAGATCGAGAAATGTAAAGAATATTTTTCTAAGAAGCCCTTGAGAAATTAAACCGCTCCGGTTTTTCCTTTAAAATTCCTCCGCTCTTCATTCTCAGTCTTCTTAATGTTGCGATGCTGATGAATAGCAAAACAATCGAACATCATTCAAGTGTGAAGTGATCTTTTGAAGTAAGAGAAGTTTCCATTTACGAAAATCGACTATTAAATGAGAAGGAATAAACTTGGTCTTAAAATTTATCATACGAATAGAAATACCGAAATTAAACCGCTCCGGTTTTTCCTTAAAAATTCCTCCGCTCTTTGTTCTCAGACTTCTTAATGTTGCGAAGCTGATGAATAGCAAAACAATCGAAGTAAGATAAGTTTCAATTTACCAAAATCAACTGAAAAACTAAAACTTGGCCTTAAAATTAATCATATGAATAGAAATTCAAAAAATGAAACCGCTACAGTTTTTCCTTACAAATTCCTCCGCTTTTCGTTTTCATACACTTCGTAATGTTGCGATGCTGATGAATAGCAAAACAATCGAACATCATTCAAGTGTGAAACGATCTATTGAAGTGGGAGAAGTTTTCATTTACAAAAATCGACTGAAAAACGCAAACCATTAATTTCCAGGGCTGACCTCGAATCCGCTTCTGGGTTATTTTGAAAGCGACTTTTTCATTTGCTTTCCCCTCGCTTTCTCGCCCAGTTTTTTTTTAGCCGAGGATTCCGGTATTGCTACTAATGCCCCATGATTTATTAATAACACTCGGCCAGGACCAACGATTCCACAGATGCAAACTGCATGCATCACATGAAGCCAGCTTCTTTTTTTTGGGGGGCACCCAAAGCGATTTGGCCACACGCACGCAGTCACGAATACATTGACACACTTGGGTGGGGAAGCCCCTGAGCCGATCCAGCTGAACGCGTCATCCATTCATCTCGTTGGGTCAATCAGCAGACGGTAAACTGTCCCAACTCGGCCAATGCCATTGCCTTGGTCGTCAGGAGTTCTCCTTAAAATGCAATTTGTTTTGTTGCAATCAACGATTTTCGACCGAAGCGATTGCCAAATAAATTGCTTGTTATTTCAGCCCCCCCCGTCCCCGGATGCACGTGAAAAATAAATGATGGAGAAATATGCTAGTAGTTTTTTGGGGAATGTATTTTTTTGTTACGTGCGCAGCACTTGGACCAAATTGCCGGCCCCGCTGATGCGGTTGCATTGGCCCCAAACCCTCTCACGGCCTCAGCTGCCATCAGCCGGGTGTGATATATTGCAATGCCAATGCGGTTGAACAGGGCCACTGACGGGCGGGCAGCTGACTAACTGACGGATCGACATCGACTGACCAACTGGCTGGGCTGACCAGGCACATGATTCCTTTCAATGAATGAATCAGAGGAGGCGCATCCCAAACCCGCTCACCGGCGAATTTTTTGGCTTCTGCTTTCCACGGTTTAGGGCTCTCGACTTCCCCAGATGTCCTGGTTGTTGTTGCTGTAGTTGGAGGCTGCATAGTTTATGGCGTGCTGCGTTTGTTGTAACAGATTTGTTGGCTGGCCCTTTGTTTGTTTGCCTTACGTGTTCG
The DNA here is from genome assembly GCA_037075105.1 of Lissocephala sabroskyi. Classification (NCBI taxonomy): domain Eukaryota; kingdom Metazoa; phylum Arthropoda; class Insecta; order Diptera; family Drosophilidae; genus Lissocephala; species Lissocephala sabroskyi. The sequence goes on from JBAMCP010001755.1 coordinate 14,166, forward strand.
TTGTCGTTCCGCCTGCCCGCGTAGCATGCCTTCTCGAAATGCATTGCGAGTTCTATCAATCGCAGGCCGTGCTTCAATTTGCACAGAATTCGCTTTTCGATTGCCGTGTCCGTCCGCCTGACAGCCGACTTGCATATCGCTCTGCTCAATGGAGATTTATTTCCACCTATAGAAATGTTCCCAGCTCCGCCTGGTTAACGCCGCGTATACGCAATATCAGTTTTTTCATTCGCTTTTTCATTGTTTGCCTTGCATCGTCTGCCTCTTGCGCCCTCCTTTTGAATTTTTTATGAAATATTTGTAGCCCTCCCAGTATCGCTCACCCGCTGATTGCTATGCGGCGGGGTTTTTTTTTCGTTCCTTGCATCGTGTAAATTACCAAGCTCTTGGGTTAATTGCAAGCCGTGTGATTAATTGAGTAGAACTTACCAGGCGATTTTTCTATCCTCACCATAATCGGCGCTCATCGAAGCACATTGGGAGGATATTTAGTCAGCAAGGCAGCTTAAGTTATTTTACAGTTCTTTATTTATTTTTCTCTTCAAAGTTTGTAATTATTTTTCTATTAATTCAAATGGATTAAAGTTCTCACGGCTTAATTAACGGAAAAATAGATTTGATTTCGATCAGCTGAACATTGCACATTAATTAATTCAGATACGATTGGACGTTTTAAAATTAAGATTCCAACTCTGACCTTCAAGCACAAATAGAACTATATCCTGGTGTGACTTTGTCTAAGCGGCTCGTATATTTCCTTACCGGCATGCGTCTTTGTTAATTGTAAAATTGGGTGGATTTGTAACCTCACGGCGGGGCTAGATATGGAGATATTTGGATAAGATTGGATGCTTATTAATTCCAATTCCCACTGTGAGTAAAAATAGAAAATTTAAGTTCGTTAAAGATTTTTTCTCAGTGGTTCTTATATATCTCCACCGATTTATAAACCCAAGCGTAGTTCTTCCTTTAACAATTGTAAGGTAAAAGCAGAGAGACTTTCGTCAAAACGTATTAACCGGAGACAATTTAATTCCTTACCTCAGATTCGTATAAACCGATTTCTGATTAATAGAATTGTCTTGTTTATAATCTTCACCGGAAGGATTTATGAACCCAAGCGTTCAGTTCATTTTTGGGTTATTATAAGAAGAGATTTCCTACCCACCCGATGACGGTAGTGTTCCCCTTACAAATCGGAGATTAGATCTCAGATAAATACAATTGTGTGGTGTCTAAATCTAAGCCCACTGTGCAACGGGATGAACCTGTCAAAGTTGTCTGAGAGTCGACGGTTGCGTGGCTGGCCACAGAATTAGTCACTTCATGATTGTTGTTGGCGCTGTTGGCGTTGTTCCCCGGGTTAATTTAAGCGCAAATTATATCTTCATACAGCCAACACACCCACGCGCTCCTTATCTGCCAGTCCACCCAGCCAGCGAGCTATATAAACACCGTTATTAACGACTCGCTGGCTGGTTTCTGGCCATTATCACAACATTTGCTGCCTGGGGGCCTTTCTCGTAATCGCATTGGCAGTGTGTTGTTGTTGTTTTTTTGCGCTGCTGCTATTCAAACAATTTACTGATTAGATTTCAATTTTCTTCGTTTCCTTGCCGCCTGCTTTCTCCGCCGCCCCTCTGCTGTTTTCACAATCGATAGCAGAAGTTACGTCTTAACCTTGGACACTTTAATTGAAATGTTTTGGGCTGCTTTCAATTTGTCGCAATTTATTATCCCTCACATTGATTTCAAAACACAAATTTTTCTAATTTCAAAAGGCGCGATTGTGTTAAAATTTGTAAGAATACATTTATCGGTCCAAGTCAACAGGTTTGTCTGCTCGGCTGAGCCAAAGCGCAGGAGCTTTTTCTGACCAATTTCACAGTCTTATGCTTCTGTCGCCGTCCAACAGCCATGGACATCCGTTGCAAGTGGGCAACAGAACCCTCCAGATCCCGTTTGAGTTTGGTGCACTTCCACTTCAGGTCGACGTAGGTTTTGTCCACCTCGTTGGTCGTTCGTCCTTGAGTCTTACCCAACAAAGAGTCCCGGCTCGCAGAGGTGCCCAAGGAACTTGTGTCCACATTGAGGGCAGAGACATCGGACAAGGACACGCTGACAAGATCCGCGTCATTGCCATTCAGCGCGAGATCAGTTGGGGCAGAGTCCTTATCAAAGGGCGCCATCTCGATGGTGTAACGATATGTCGCATTGTATTTCCTATTCAAACGCTGGACAGTTTCCAGGCAGTCCCGGACACTGGTGCCCATGAGTTGGCACATGATCAGAGCCCGATCGATTTCCAAACTTTCCGACTGGCTCATTTCGAACACCAAAAAAAGAAGGACCTACTTGTGTTTTCGATTTGTTTTATTTAACTCACAGATTTGGAAATGCTCCCCCCCTGGTTAACCCTTTGGTTTTTTTGGGGTTTTAGGTTTTTTTGTGGTTTTTGTAAAAGTGTCCATGCCGCCCACCCAGGAATTGATTGGAGTTGTCTTTGGTGGTTTTGGCTTTTGCGTTGGCAAATTCACACTAGAACCACCACCAGCACCGCCACCAGTAGCTCCTCCCTCTGGGGCGCTGGTAGTTTCAGGACCAAGCAGGGATTCCAATTTTTTCACACGGTCCAGCAGACCGTCCAATCTTTTCATATCCTCACAAGGCTTGGAACATTCGTCTATGCCTTCCTGAAGTTTCTTGATCTGGTTGAGGATCTCAGCTATTTCGTGTTCCATCTTGGCTATGCGTGCTTCCAGATCCAAACAACTGCCCAGATTCTTGGCCAGCTTGTCGAAGTCATCGTCCAGCTGCTTCATCCGATCTTTGAGATCCTCATTATCCTTGCTGTTGTCCTCGGGCACCTGCTTTTCCAGCTCATCAATACGCTTGTCCGTCTTCGCTGTATACTCCTTGTCAGCATTGATCTTGTCTCCCATGTCTCCTTCCAATTGGGCCAGTTTTGCCGAAGCATCTTGCTCCGCTTCATCGTTTATGCCTTGCATATCGGTTATAGTGGAAGCTAAATCCTTCATTGTACCCTGCGTATGGTTCATGGCGCCCTCGAGCAGGAGCAGCCGCATCCGCAGATCGTCAAAGTTGGGTCCATTACTCCCGCCGGAGCCATTATCGCCACCTAGCTTACCGAGGCTGGCTTGCAGGCGATTCTGGAGATCTGGGACTGCTTCTTCCAGCTGTCTAACATGGAGTTTTAGAGTAATATTCATTTGGAATAGGGCTTCTTTGAGATCCCTATTTTCGCCATCCATCTGGTCGACTTTATAGCAAATGTCCTTTGCTCTTTCGAGATCTTCTTCCAGGTCCGCCACTTGTCTTTCCAGTTCGGCAATGCGAAGTTTGAGTTTGATTTCGTCGTCGCTGCAGTGGTTGGCCTGGGGACGTTTTTTTCTCCATTCAATAAGGTCCTTGAGAGCTTTCTCAATCGTGTTGATCTTTTCCTCCATCTCGGCGCAGTTGGTGGAGCTATTAACGGTGCTGGTTGCATTGATCAGTGCGTTAATGATTTCTTGTTCCTTTTTGTCGTCTTTGGACTCATCAGTGCTACCTCCTCCTGTTCCACCTCCTCCTGTTCCACCCCCGCCAGTTCCACCTCCTCCTGTTCCACCTCCTCCTGTTCCACCTCCTCCTGTTCCACCCCCGCCAGTTCCACCTCCTCCTGTTCCACCCTCGCCAGTTCCACCTCCTCCAGTTCCACCTCCTCCCGTTCCACCTTCCCCAGTTCCACCTCCACCAGTTCCTCCTCCACCAGTTCCTCCTCCACCAGTTCCTCCTCCACCAGTTCCTCCTCCACTTCCTCCTCCACCAGTTCCTCCACCTTCAGTTCCGCCACCTCCACTTCCATTTCCTCCCCCTCCACTTCCTCCGCCACCATTTCCTCCTCCTCCAGTTCCTCCTCCTCCAGTTCCCCCTCCTCCACTTCCTCCTCCTCCAGTTCCTCCTCCTCCACTTCCATTTCCTCCTCCTCCACTTCCTCCGCCACCATTTCCTCCTCCTCCAGTTCCTCCTCCTCCACTTCCTCCGCCACCATTTCCTCCCCCCCCAGTTCCTCCTCCTCCAGTTCCTCCACCTCCACTTCCTCCTCCTCCCGTTCCTCCTCCTCCAGTTTCTCCA
>JBAMCP010001756.1:5431-18298 GCA_037075105.1 Lissocephala sabroskyi
TTTTTATGGCCAACATTCTAATATGCTGGCTAATGAGGTTTGCCTAGAAAAGCCATCTTCGTGGGAGGAAGAAATTTCATGGCAGAGAGTTTCAAGAGAATTGGTTTCGAGAGCAGTCAACTTGCCTTTGAGGTGACCAAGATTAAGACGGAGTTTTAGTCTAAAGTTTAAGAGTGCTGAGGTGGGCACTTTCAGTACTCTCGAGGCAAGGAAAAAGCGCATCCGTTGTTGTTCAGAATTCTGTCCAAGTGCCCAAGTTTACAAGAAAGGCAAATGATCACCATAAAAGTCTAATTTATGGATGTGTGATTTATCCCTCCCAAATATTTAAATTTAGGAGACGAATCTCAATAAAAACTTCTGTTTTTAGGGCAGTGTCAGCCAACTGCCCAACGGCCCAACTACTCAACAACTTAATTCAAAGTTGTAAATTGAGTTTCTGCTTGAAATTTCTTTGTCTTTATTTATTTATTTACAACTCAACTTATTTTATGCAGTTCGTTTCGTATATTTGAGGAAGTTAAGGAAGATTCTCTTATTTATTGGGTACTTGTGGAGTTTTTAAGCATTCTTTCTATTGCCTACACCAAATCGTAATTTCTTTCCCAGTTAAAGTCTTATTTTTGGATGAGTGATTTAACTCTCCCTGAATATTCCAATTAAGTAGACGAATCTCAACAAAAACTTTTCTTCTCGGGGCATTTACAGCCAACTGCCCAACTGCCCAACTACTCAACAACTCAATTCAAAGTTGTAAATTGAGTTTCTGCTTTAATTTGTCTGTCTCTATCTATAACTGATCACATTTCTCATTTCAATGCAGATGGTCTCATAAATAAAAGGAACTTAAGGAAGATTCTCTTATTTATGGGGAACTTGCGGAGTCCTTAAGCATTCTTTCTGTTGCCTACACCAATTCGAATCTCTCCCTCCTCCCAACCTGTCAGTGGCTGGGGCCGGAGGCTGAGCTTGTCTGGCCCTTTCAACGCTCATTTCTAATGTCCAATTTGAATGTGAGGAAATAATCAGTAATGCAATCAAGTTGCGGCCAGGGGATTAGGTTACCCAGAGACTTGAAAACACAAACATTTGTGCGGTCGGGGCGGCCCCAACTTGTTTACATATGTTAGACAATTCGAAACAGAATTTCATTCCGATTATGGCAACTTTCCCACAGATTCTTGGACAAAACAAAACGTTTTACGTTGGAAGTCGAAGCCCAGCCAGAGAAAACTCTGCGGCTCTGTGGAGTCGTCGCCACTTCCATCCAGCCAACTTCAAAGTTCGGCTGGAACGCGTATCTCAGAGCGAATCAAGTTCGCCTACGCACTGAAAAAAGCCACCGCAATCGGGCGTTTTAGCCGCGCGGCTCCGGCTCAAAAGTGGGGCCATTGATTCGTTGTCGTTGTGGTTTCGGTTTAGGCCTGTGGTTGTGGTTGTGGTTGTGGCTCTGTTGCTGCGGCTGTGACTGCTTGAATTCAAATTAATAGCCAGGCGACTGGCCGGCCGCCGGCTGGCTGCTTGTCTGCTGCGCAGGCGCACGGCAATGAAAACAAAAACAAGCCCAGCTTTCAACTCAGCAGCTTTTCTATTTGGACCCCTCCCTTGCCTTTTTTTGTGTGCCTGCGAATCGCCGAGATAGAAATGGTGGAGGGGGCAAACCACCTCGGAGATAAGTGGCCTCTGGCAAAATAAAAGCCGCTTGAGATTCACAAAAGGGAGCTCTGTTTTCCCTCCCGCTTTTCCGTCGAGTCTACCTGGTGGTCATTGGCATGCGCTACCATTAGAAGCAATTAGGGTGGGGTTAATGGGGCTACGATATGGAGTACTAATCGGGGAACTTAAAGAAATGAATACTTAGGTTCTTCAGCTGTTTTTCGATCTCTTTAAAGTTGAACTTTCAGAGTGGCGAATATTTTATTTACTGGATTAATAAGTCGCGGGATTAAATAAGAAAAACACAAATGAATTTTTAACTGAATTCATTTTTTAAAAGGAACACGATGAGTCCAGCGATTATTTAACATTTCAATATCTTTTCTGTAACACGATTTGTCTTTGGAATCTTCTAAAGGATCGTAGTTATTGGAAAATATAGGAAACTTCTGTTGGCAATGCCCGATCGCCGTGGACTTATTGATATATCAGTGGGAACTGAAGTGCCCTGATAATTATTCATTTTTTGTTCTTGTTAAGAACCATAAATCTGAATTATTTCGGTTTATAACAGTATGACACTTCGGTTTCTTATAATTCCTTTTCTTTAATAAATTATGTGTGGGTAATTTTTAGGCAAGTTTTTTAGAGAACATTATTAAGTTTTTGTTGGCGATTCTTACTTCAAGTTAAATATAGTGGAGGTTATGGAATCTTTCCTCAAGAAACTTCCTAAGGGAACTTTAACTTATAAGCAGTTTTATTAACACATCATTAAGCTTCTTTGGAGATTCTTAGCTTCAATTAGATATTGTATAGCTATTTATGTGATTGTTCCTAAAGATTGAAGGAAGCTTTAGAATGTGGAAATACGGGTTTTATTTCCATATCCCTGACCTAACTTTAATCGGTATAGTTTTCCCAATGGATCTTTAGAGGAACTTTAAAGACTGTGTTAGAGTTTCGAATCGTTCCGACACCAATGAATCTAATTTATTTGACTGAGCCCTTTTCCCAGAAATGGGATATAATTCCTTCTTTTATATGTGGACAGTATTAATATATTAAGTTCGTGTTCAAACAGTTTCACTCAAAGAATGAAATCTTCTAAAACGCCTTCTTAGCTAAAGAAATCCTTTAAAACTTAAGAATAGATTCTAAAGTGTTCATTAAAATGATCCCAGGTTAATCAAAAACATCTGAAGGCCTCCAAATCAGCGACTTAATCTCGTTTTCTTCTAGTCTTCTCTTGGGATCAATAGATCATTCCTATAGTCGTATAGACTTAGTAGTTCCCACGGTAGTTGCATTTCAAACGATTCAGGGCGATTCTAAAACCTTTGCTTTCCAAATTGCTTAATGGGCTGCTTGGGCTCGGTGCATTAGAAAGATTCCTGGTTCCTGGTAGCGCGGAACCTACGTCCATTTGGCTAAAAGCTTCGCACGCTTCAAATCCATGTTCACACATTACTCAAGTTGGCTGCGGCCTGCAGCTGGTCCGTGTATTTTGGGTGGTGGCTGGGCCAAGTGTTTGGCTGGGGCCCAGCGAGTGGGACCAGAGACAAACGGACAAAAGGATGCTGCCGGGGCAGTCTGTCCTGGCCTGTCGCTGGGTCTGGGTCCAGGCTGCAAATTGGAATTATGAATTATGAATGCGTGGTTAATAAAAAGAACGACCGCACTAACAACGGACGAAGACAAAACACGAACCAGCTCAGCCCAGCCAACCGTCCAATTGTCTGTCTGTTTGGTCTGTGGGTTCGTCATGCTAACAACGCCAGCGTAGGAGCCTCGAGGGGGCGGGGCAGGGCTGTGGCAGAAATGCTAATGCGTCGTTCCCCGCGATGCGCTTCACTGGCCATTTTCCCAGCAGTCAAACGAAGCCGGCCAAGAGCCGCCCAGCCGATGCTCAATATGGTCGACTGAACTGAAACAAAGCAGAAAAGCCCAAAGTGGCGGTCTTGCCGCCGCCACAAAGCCCCAGCCGCGCAGACGCTGAGTAGCCCGGCCCACTGATGATGCGGCCACTCAAGTGCGTGGCAGAAAGCGAAAGAGGCCCGAACCCCCCCACGCAACATGTCCAGCTGCCGCAATCTCTCAGGTTCGTTGTCTCTTGGCCACTTGAGTGCTTAACACTTTTTGCTAATTGCGCAGTGCGTCGTCCCACAGTGACCACTCCGACTTGACGACGGTGGCAGATCCAAAACGCCCACTTGCTTGGCTGCGATTCTAAACCCTCAAACGCTTCCGTCAGGCGTCCGTCCAGTTGCCGTGGCCATAAAACATTCGAATGGATGGCTTCTGGGTCAGTTGGGCACAGTAGGCAAATAGCTTCCCAGAACTTTCCCAGTGACTTACGATCCTGAGCCCGGGATCAGCTGCCTGCCAATCCACCCACCCGGCCCGGCTAATGACCATGTCATGATATGTAAATATTTTCACTGCCCGCAGGCATCAATAAAACCCGAAGAGGTTCCCATTCTTTTTGGTGGACGGCGGAGGTTCAGGTAACTGGACTTCTGGCCCCAAGGGGCTTGGGCGGCCTTTATTTATTCGGCCTGTGTGGCTTTTAATAACGTTTCCTTGTAATTGTAATTTGTTTTCTTGGCCGAAACAAAATCGAAGCCCAAACACAAAATCCCGAGACCCTCACACGTGTCGCCCGCAATGCGCGGGCCTTTGTCGGTGTCTCCCCGCCGCTCGCCCGATTGGTGTTTCTTTCTAAAAATACCATTAATAAATTCGGACTGGCCGTGGCCTTTTGTTGGCGACTCTCCTGTTTGTTCCTGCCTGGCGGTAATGATAATAAACAAAAACCGACTAGCAACCGCCGGCCAGCTACCTTCGCCCCCGCCAAGGCACAGTGGGGATTCTTAGATTATTTATATTTTAAATTTTGAACTGTGTTAATTTCAAACGGGTGAAAATGGTCGAGCGGTTGTATTTAAAAACAAAATAGGTAATTTCAAGGTTTTGGCTAGAGAAAGATTTTTGGTAAAGAGGAGGATAGAGGGATATGGAAATTAAATGGGAATATGTTAAGAGATTTTTGAAGATTTTACGAGCCTCTGAATATGAGCAGCTATTTTCGTAAAAAAAGGAATTTTAAGACTTGCAACTATTTGAGTGAAGCTTGAACAAAAAATTGTGTGTCTATTAGGTAATGAGACTGATCCCACAAAACCCGTATAGCTGAAATTTATTTTCCAACTCTGCCTTCGTCTTTAAAGTAGTCCCCTTGGGCAGCTAGTCAATGATTCCAGCGCATTTTCCATGCTTCTTTATATTTCTAGAAAGTTTCGTATATATATTTTGAGGTTAGGCTCTTAAAAGGGTTATGGAAACATCAGAAGGAAAAGGGTTATAGAAGTGGAATGGGAGTTGGGATATTTGAACATTTTAAGAGTCAGAATAAAGGCAACTACCGGAAGGATAGGAAAGAAATGCCAAGACTTGGAACTATTTGAGTGAAGCTTGAACTCAATTTGAGTTAAAGTATTTTTATTTGAAGATAAACTTATTAAAAAAAATGGTTTGGCTGGAAATAATCGAATCTTGCAAAAACTGATCCCCATGTAATTCTTTTCTATATGTAAGAATTATGTTAGTTTAGGTATTTTCATAATCTTTATTAGCTTGCACTTTGTATCCGTATTCCTAAGGAAGACCATCAAAATTAAACAACAATATGAAGAACTCCTTTGATTTTTGCAAATATTAAAACAATATTTTAGTTCCACTTTTGAGTTAAAATCCAGAAGTGATGATCGGCTGATATTATAATAATTTTACAACCTGTCTCAACTTTTTTAAAATCCCAGGAACTTTATTAAATGCCACTTTTAATATATTTTTAGAAATTTATTTAGCTAACTTAAAGACAAAGCACATTTCTGGTCTTGTGAGATTTTACCCTCTTTTTCCATCCTGGCACTCCACTGTGCGCGTGGAGTGGAGACTTTCTGATTTACAATTTCTTATTTGCCTTTGATGTGGTTATTGTTGCAGGGGCGTCCAGTGCCACGACAGCGCGAGCGGCGCTCAATGCGACTCCTGTCCGATCGGCTATGAAGGTGACGGCCGCACATGCCTGCGCAATCCCTGCCTGGAGTCGCCCTGCCCCTCAGGTAAGTCGCCCTATGATTTGTTGGCCTCGCTCAGTTTTTGGGAGACAGCCTGATTCACACGGCTGTTTGATTTATGGAAGGGACAATGCCCGAACGAAGCCTCACCAAATTATGGGTTCCGTTGGGTTTCCAAGTGTGAAGCAGCCCGGCAATTAGGCCAGCCCAAGGGCATTTGGCTGGCAAATTGAATTCGGCAAGAGATGAAAAGGAATTAGCTCAAATTTAGCTGCATTTGTTTATGGTTTTTTATTAATGCTTGTGTAATTTCTACTAGGCAACATTCTAGTGCCCACGCACAATGTCCAGCACTATCAGCGGCAATACACGGCGCGCAAATACTCTGTCATTACGAATTAGCCAGAGAAATTGTCACTCTTTCTTCAAGGCGGCTAATAATCTTATAAATAATACTTAAATTTATCTTTGTAACTTGGCGTTTAACTTTTGCGAAACTACGAAATAGTCATAAGTTGTAAGCTGAGGAAATCGGCGGCTCTTGAAAAGTATTAAACCGCTCGAGTGGGCGGCCCGATTTATGATCGCAATTAGCTTGTAGTCCACTTTATAACGAAACTAATCCCCCCTGCCCGCCAACTAAATGCCAGAAAGTGGAGTCTATAAACGTGAACCGCTAAATTTTTACCCCTCTGCGTATGAATCAATAAAAATGCTACTTTCGAGACCAAAAGGAACCCCGAGACTTTGTTTTATTTGAGAAATTCCTTCAAAATTGAGCGTGCCCAGCGAGGGAGCGAGTGGATGCGCAAAACGAACTTTTTTGGTAACTACGAAAATTTCTCTACTCTTATTCTCTATCCCCTCCCCATCTCTCTCTCTCTCTTTTCTTTTATATCTCATCGTCTGTACACTCTCATTTTCTGGTCATTTTAACCCCTCGCAATTAACCCGTGCAAAACTTTTAAGCTTCTGATAAGAACGGAGCTCTGGTTTCTTTGCAGGAGTCGAGTGCATCCAGATGGGCTTCCCGCCGTATTTCCAGTGCGTGCCCTGCCCCAAGGGCCTGCAGATGAACGGCAGCACCTGCCACGACATCGACGAGTGCGAACTTTACCAGCCCTGCGATTCCCGGGCCACTTGCACGAACCTCAACCCAGGCTTCCGCTGCGGCGCCTGCCCGCCGGGCTTCGATGGCCGACATCGGAACGGTAAGACCAAAAAACAAAAATATTAAATTAATTTAACTTTATCTTTGGCTTTCAGGCTTCTTTTCGAAGTTCCTGAGCCTGGGAATTCCCAAGCAAGAGTGCAAGGACATTGACGAATGCGCCTTGGGTCGGTTTAAGTGCCCTGAGCAATCGCACTGCGTGAACACTTTGGTAGGAGTATTGTCCTTGTTATTAATCACTTCACTCAGTCCTTTGTGTTTAGGGATCCTATGATTGCAAGTGCAAGGATGGCTACGTGGCCGAGGACAGCCAACATTGCGTGTCCATCAGGGAGCTGTGTCGGTCGGGAGCTCTTTGTGGGCCCTTTGGCGACTGTCACTTGGCCGACGACTTGACTTTCCGTTGCATCTGCAAGGTCGGCCTGGCCGGGGATGGGACTATCTGCGGCCAGGACAGCGATATGGACGGCTGGCCGGATGAAGCCTTGGACTGCGCCGATCCTCATTGCCGCCAAGACAACTGCGTGTCCACGCCGAACTCTGGGCAGGAGGACGTGGACGAGGATGGGATGGGCGATGCCTGCGACGAGGATGCCGACAGCGACTCCGTGCTCAACAACAAGGACAACTGCAAGTACGTGGCCAATATCGATCAGCTGGACTCGGACAAGGACGGCGTGGGCGATGCCTGCGACAATTGCCCGTTTAAAGAGAATCCCAAGCAGCTAAATACCGACGGAGACGACCTGGGCGATGAGTGCGATGAGGACATGGACAATGACACGATTAAGAATGAAAACGACAACTGCCCGCTGGTGGCGAATCCCACGCAAACGGATGGCGACAAGGACGGGGTGGGCGATGCCTGCGACAACTGCCCGACGATTCCGAATCCCTCGCAGGAAGACCGCAACAAGAATTTGGTGGGTGATGCCTGCGATTCGGAAATTGACGGGGACAACGATGGCGTGCAGGATTCGGAAGACAATTGCCCGCTGGTGAGCAACTCGGATCAGCTGGACACCGATCTGGACGGCAAGGGCGATGCCTGCGACGATGACATCGACGGAGACGGCGTGCCCAACTTCCGGGACAACTGCCCTTTGGCCAGGAACAGCGATCAGCTTGACAAGAACCGCAACGGCAAAGGCGACATTTGCGAGAATGACGAGGACGTGGATGGGGTCCTGAATATTTATGACAATTGCCCGAATAATTCGATGATTCACCGCACGGACTTCCGGGCCTCGCGCTCTGTTATCCTCGACCCGGTGGGCCAGACTCAGCAGGATCCTAATTGGGTGGTCTCGGCAAATGGATCGGAAATCCTCCAGACTCTCAACTCTGATCCCGGCTTGGTGGTGGGCCACGATGCCTTTGGCGGAGTGGATTTCGAGGGCACGTTCTTTATAAGCGACGAGTCCGACAACGACTACGCTGGGTTTATTTTCAGCTATCAGAGTAATAAGAAATTCTACGTGGTGCAGTGGAAGAAGGAAGCCCAAACCTACTGGGAGCCTGAGCCGTTCACGGCCTCCGCCGGGCCGGGCGTACAAATTAAGCTGGTTGACAGTAACACGGGCCCGGGTACTATGCTGCGCAACAGCTTGTGGCATGACCACAGCACCCAGGGACAGACGCGGCTGCTGTGGAGGGACCCACAGTACTTGGGCTGGAGGGAGAACATTTCGTACCGCTGGTCCCTCATCCACCGGCCGGCCATTGGGCTGATTCGAATGCGGTATGGCAGTTTAGCGTTTGGGAGATAATAAGAACCGCTAACTAATTTACTTTCATTCAGGATATACCAAGGCAATCGCTTGGTATTGGATTCTCCGAATATCTTTGACTCAACTCTGAAGGGCGGACGATTGGGAGCATTTTGCTTCTCCCAGGAGATGATCACTTGGTCGAACTTGATCTACAGATGCAACAGTAAGAATACATTGGCATTTTATTTTGCTAAGAGGGCTATTAATACGATTGCTTGCAGATCGGGTGCCGGCTATGATCTATAAAGAACTGCCCGCAAATCTCAAAAGTAAGGTGGAAGTCGACGGCAATTCCCCAATGACTTGAAAAGTGTTTTCAGTTTGTTTTCTATCCCTCCCATCAGAATCAATATTACTGCCATATTGTTAACCAAAATAACTAAGAAATTACTTATTTATTTAGTTTATATGCCAGCTACTGGCGAATAAAAATATTAAATGTAGTAAGTCCGATTTCCTAGTAAATTGAAAAGCCCGCCTATTGAAAGCAGGGTTGATTTGGATTTCCCATCGAGCTGAGGCAGCCCTGGTAAACAAGCGTGCGTGTGGCAACTCTTCAATACTTATCGAAATACAACCCTGTGCTCACCCAACAACACAGCAAACGAACTACAACAACAAGATTGCTGTGAAAAAAGTGTAATTTTTGGCAATCAAAGCGAATTTAATTCAAATAAAATGGGTTCACGCTCCCGTAGTCCCTCGCAAAAGCGCCGCCACCACAAAAGTAAGCACAAAAAACGCAGTAAGTCACAGCACCGCGAAAGAGAAAGAGATCGCGACCGCACACGCCGCGACCGAGATGATTCGCCCAGTCCACACACCCACGGACGAGGAGCCGTCAGTAGGCGCGACCGCGACAGGCACAGGCCCGACAGACACACAGATCGCGACCGCGACTACCGTCACTCACACTCAAAATCCCGCAAACGCTCCAGCTCGAGCACATCCGCCTCTAGTGACAGCCAGTTCTCCGACCACGAGTCGCAGCGCAGCCGACAGAAGCGCAGTCGCTACAAGAAACTTGAAGAGGTAAGCGGCCTAAGCAAAAATAAACAATGAAATTTGAGCAGATGCGATTTGTTTTATAGCAAAATCTAATGCAGGTCGAGCGCCTGGCCGAAATGGAGCGCCAGCGCCGCCAGAAAGAAGTCGAACAGAAAACCGTTGAAGAGGAGGCAGCCAAACGCATCGAAATGCTGGTGAAAAAACGCGTCGAAGAGGAGCTGGAAAAGCGGCGCGACGAAATCGAACAGGAAGTCAACCGGCGCGTGGAGACGGCCAAAGCCGAAATGGAACGCGAAATGATGCTGGAGCTGGAGCGACGTCGCGAGCAAATTCGCGAAGACGAACGCAGACGCGAGGTAGGTGCTCGTATTCAAATTTCGCTGGACGACTGCTGCTACCACTACCAATACTACAGAATACAGCTACCGAACACTTATTTGTTCATAATAACAATTTGAATACAAAACCACATAATCGAAACTGATAAAAAATCAATACCACAGCGGTTGCAGTCGTCTTGAAAATGCTACCCGAATCGAGTGGCGGTCCAGTGCAGTAGCAGCATCCGTGGCGAGGCCTTTGCTTGTGTGCATGTGTGTGTGGGTTTGATCCAATTTCCATCCCAGCCCCTACTCCCCCTCTCTTTAATCTATCTGTATTTCTATCTACTCTTAAACTCGTTGATTAGATGAATGTTTCTGTGAGTCCTTGATTCCTTTGGCCAACAAACGCACACGTACATACACTAAACGCCACCGATTGCTGTTCCACCGTCACTCTTTTCATTCACACACACACTCTACTTCTTATGAATAATTTTGTAATTTTTATTTTTCCTACCAACAAAAGCCAAAAAACCAAAAGACATCCAACCAAAAGCGGTTGTGCCGTTTTTTGACGCCACTAGAGAGCATAAAACTCCAGCAGTCTTATGCATTTCTAAACTCTACTCTGCATAATTTTTAGCAACACCTTTGGTTTCATTTTGATCTGCATTCTATCGTGTCTCTCCATAACAATCTTGTTTTCAATTCATTTTGTATTGTAACCTGAATGCGTGCTCCTAACTTCTGTGCGCTTTTGTAAATTACAACGGCGTCTGTATGTTTGTGTGTGTAAGCGTAGAGAACGAATCGAATCGAATCCTCTGAACAACGGACGCCCAATGATCGATACCCCAATGCGATGCAAACACGCCCGTCCCAGGAGTAGACCACAAATCAGTTGACCTAAACAAACCCATAGGCAGTTCTCATAGTTAGGATCAAAGATTTGTATAGGAAGTGGGGCGGGGCGGCCCATAAACGAAACTGGTGAGTTAAATGTGAAGCGGCAACAACGACGCAGGAAGGACTCATGGAGAAATGTGTGACGCTCGCTTGCTAAGATTCCTTAAGTCTTAAGAATCGGTTGAGTTTAGTTCTCTAACACGAACGCTTTAATTTCCTCGTAGTCCGTAAGTCAGGCCACCCACAAATCATCCTAAACCTCTTAATTTTTCTTTAATTATGTGTTGTTTTTTTTAATTGTACTGCATTAAAACGACACACTAAAAATAGCAAACCCGACCGCTTAACTGACTGGCCTTTCGTAAAACTGACAAAATTACAAAAATAATTTAGCATTTAAACTGGAAAAAATCGAACTATTTAAAATAGTAAGTAGCAAATGAACGAAACCAAAACAAAAAAATACCGTCAAAATTGAAAAAGAGTTTAATTTTAAATGTTGTGTATTTTCTTCAAAAACGTTTTTAAGAAATTCTACCTAAAATTTTCATTTCGAACACACCCTGTATCAGCCACTAAATGTTTTCTTTTCAAGTTTTTCTTTGCGTGTATTTAATGTTAGACGATCTAAGCAAATCCGTATATATAGGCATATATGTATGTATATAGGTATTTATATGTGTATACATATGTATATGTGCGTATATATATAAGAATATATATAAATTCCTAGTAGAACTCTTAACTGCCCTTTGCAGCCCACCCACAAAACACGCGACCCCATTGTTGCCGCCCATTGTTCTTCAGCGATCAGAGCGGTGCACGGCCAGAAATGTTAATGCAAAGTTATTTATATTAAATGATAATTCTATCTAGCTTGTAAGCTCGTCTTAAACACCGCGATCTTGGGTATTAATACGCACTCTTATTTGGGTTTTATAGGAGGAGGAGAAGCAGAAACGCGAGGAGCTCGAAGAGATTTTGGCCGAGAACAATCGCAAAATCGAAGAGGCCCAAAGAAAATTGGTACGTTGTTTTCTATCAATTCTTGAAATTTATTATAATGTTGGTTTCTTTTTCTCGCCAGGCCGAAGAGCGCTTGGCCATCATTGAAGAGCAGCGCCTGATGGACGAGGAGCGCCAGCGAATGCGCAAGGAGCAGGAGAAGCGCATTAAGGAAGAACAAAAGGTCATTTTGGGCAAGAATAATTCAAGACCGAAGCTCTCGTTCTCTCTCAAGCCGGGCGCGTTATGAGGTCTTTAAAAAAGAGCAAAATCTTATCCCAGCCCAACAGCCTACATCAAGTCTACATTTTCTTTGATCTTCTTTTTCTTTTGTAACTCTTTTCTTCTATTTTGTTGATCGCTTTAATTTGATTTAATTCTTTTTTGTTAGTCTGCTGCCTTTTTGTTTTACCAGTGCCAACGGCCGTTTGCGTTGTAATTTTTTAGAGATATTCGCTCAACGGTTCGCGGAGAGGTTCATTATTTTTAGGTTCGATATATTTAGCGATTGTCACGTAGCTCTTTTGGCGATCTTTTGAACTGGTTATTTATATTCAGGATATTTATCGAAACAGCTCTCAATAGTAAAATATGCTAGCAATGTTTGAATGTTTGTTTGAAAACAAAGTTAAACCGAATCAAGTCAATCAATTCGATTATACGATTATGTGTAGTGCGTCGAGTTGTTTAAACTGCGAGAGAAAACCAAATTAATACAAATTTTTTAATATTTAAAAAATTTTAAGCAAATATAATAAAAATTTAAAAATCTCAATACAATAGCTTTAACTTAAGTTTTAGCCTATCACTACAAAATTACAGCTCGCGTTGCCTTACACTGAAAAGTTCCTCCCGTTCCCAAGACGAACCTGAATCATGTAATTAAGAAAATTAAACCCGTGGACTTTCGATATATTAAACGGCGACCCGGCAGCTCATGGCAC